>JAGTYA010000062.1:0-74987 GCA_024291935.2 Okapia johnstoni
TGCCTCTGAGAAGTCCAGGCCTCCTTTGACATCGCCAGGGGCTGCTGGGCTTCCCCTCGCCTCACGTCCAGGGAACTGGACTCGCTTGCCGATGGGGGTTCCTCGGGGACCTTTGGTCTTGCGGCCGGAACTGGCCCCTTGGGGCCTCTTCTCGAACCTCAGGAGAGGCGAGAGTCCCGCTCTGGAGGTGCGAGGGAATGTAGGGATTGCGATGGCATTCAGGAAGGGGATTGGACCCCCCTTTCGAGAGGAGGGGCCGACGGCGACGGGGGGCCCCTCGCGAGCGGCCTCTGGAGACTCAGGGTTCCGCTCGCCTGTGGACACGGGTATCCCAGGGAACCTCTGGGGGCGCCTAGAGGGAGTCCAGCCTCCGTTGCAGCGCCAGAGAGAAGGCAGGACGGCTCTCGCGTCGCTGCAGATCCCAAGGGCCCCGTCTCGCAAGGAGGGGGGCCCGGGGGACGCCCTCGCGGTGTGGCGGGAAGCCCCGCTTTCTTGGCAGGTTGGCCCGGGGATCTCGGGGGACACCTGGAGTCGCCCGCAAGGAGTCAAGCCCCGTTCGGAGCCGGAACAGGTGCCGGGGCATGCTCTCCATGCCCTGCAAGGGAAAAGCGCCTCCTCCCTCTATGGGCGTGGCCTCACGGGGGTGTTCTCGACTTGCGGCGGTGCATTCTCGAGTTGCGGCGGGTACCCCGGCCCGTCTCCCCCGTTAGCCCAGCGGGGTCGCCATGCCTCCTTTCGAGCGGACAGGGGCCCGAGCAGCCTCGGGATTCGCCAGGAGGCGCTGCAGCGCCCTGGGTCCGCGTCAGGCATGGAGCTAGGACCCTCGGGGGTCCCCGGAGGGGGGGAGGGGACAGGTATAACTGGCACCTGTGGGGTGGCCTCCAGGGAGTCGAGGGGACTCAGCCTTTCTCTCCGGTCACAGCCAAGGGCAATCGGGCTTCCCCTCGAATGCAGGGGCGAAGGTCGTGCTTTTCCGCGCGGCGCAGGGGGAAGCGGGGGTGGCCTCTCTGAATCGGGGGCGTGGCGCCTCGGGGAGCCTCTCTTGTTGCCTCTGAGAAGTCCAGGCCTCCTTTGACATCGCCAGGGGCTGCTGGGCTTCCCCTCGCCTCACGTCCAGGGAACTGGACTCGCTTGCCGATGGGGGTTCCTCGGGGACCTTTGGTCTTGCGGCCGGAACTGGCCCCTTGGGGCCTCTTCTCGAACCTCAGGAGAGGCGAGAGTCCCGCTCTGGAGGTGCGAGGGAATGTAGGGATTGCGATGGCATTCAGGAAGGGGATTGGACCCCCCTTTCGAGAGGAGGGGCCGACGGCGACGGGGGGCCCCTCGCGAGCGGCCTCTGGAGACTCAGGGTTCCGCTCGCCTGTGGACACGGGTATCCCAGGGAACCTCTGGGGGCGCCTAGAGGGAGTCCAGCTCCGTTGCAGCGCCAGAGAGAAGGCAGGACGGCTCTCGCGTCGCTGCAGATCCCAAGGGCCCCGTCTCGCAAGGAGGGGGGCCCGGGGGACGCCCTCGCGGTGTGGCGGGAAGCCCCGCTTTCTTGGCAGGTTGGCCCGGGGATCTCGGGGGACACCTGGAGTCGCCCGCAAGGAGTCAAGCCCCGTTCGGAGCCGGAACAGGTGCCGGGGCATGCTCTCCATGCCCTGCAAGGGAAAAGCGCCTCCTCCCTCTATGGGCGTGGCCTCACGGGGGTGTTCTCGACTTGCGGCGGTGCATTCTCGAGTTGCGGCGGGTACCCCGGCCCGTCTCCCCCGTTAGCCCAGCGGGGTCGCCATGCCTCCTTTCGAGCGGACAGGGGCCCGAGCAGCCTCGGGATTCGCCAGGAGGCGCTGCAGCGCCCTGGGTCCGCGTCAGGCATGGAGCTAGGACCCTCGGGGGTCCCCCGAGGGGGGGAGGGGACAGGTATAACTGGCACCTGTGGGGTGGCCTCCAGGGAGTCGAGGGGACTCAGCCCTTTCTCTCCGGTCACAGCCAAGGGCAATCGGGCTTCCCCTCGAATGCAGGGGCGAAGGTCGTGCTTTTCCGCGCGGCGCAGGGGGAAGCGGGGGTGGCCTCTCTGAATCGGGGGCGTGGCGCCTCGGGGAGCCTCTCTTGTTGCCTCTGAGAAGTCCAGGCCTCCTTTGACATCGCCAGGGGCTGCTGGGCTTCCCCTCGCCTCACGTCCAGGGAACTGGACTCGCTTGCCGATGGGGGTTCCTCGGGACCTTTGGTCTTGCGGCCGGAACTGGCCCCTTGGGGCCTCTTCTCGAACCTCAGGAGAGGCGAGAGTCCCGCTCTGGAGGTGCGAGGGAATGTAGGGATTGCGATGGCATTCAGGAAGGGGATTGGACCCCCCTTTCGAGAGGAGGGGCCGACGGCGACGGGGGGCCCCTCGCGAGCGGCCTCTGGAGACTCAGGGTTCCGCTCGCCTGTGGACACGGGTATCCCAGGGAACCTCTGGGGGCGCCTAGAGGGAGTCCAGCCTCCGTTGCAGCGCCAGAGAGAAGGCAGGACGGCTCTCGCGTCGCTGCAGATCCCAAGGGCCCCGTCTCGCAAGGAGGGGGGCCCGGGGGACGCCCTCGCGGTGTGGCGGGAAGCCCCGCTTTCTTGGCAGGTTGGCCCGGGGATCTCGGGGGACACCTGGAGTCGCCCGCAAGGAGTCAAGCCCCGTTCGGAGCCGGAACAGGTGCCGGGGCATGCTCTCCATGCCCTGCAAGGGAAAAGCGCCTCCTCCCTCTATGGGCGTGGCCTCACGGGGGTGTTCTCGACTTGCGGCGGTGCATTCTCGAGTTGCGGCGGGTACCCCGGCCCGTCTCCCCCGTTAGCCCAGCGGGGTCGCCATGCCTCCTTTCGAGCGGACAGGGGCCCGAGCAGCCTCGGGATTCGCCAGGAGGCGCTGCAGCGCCCTGGGTCCGCGTCAGGCATGGAGCTAGGACCCTCGGGGGTCCCCGGAGGGGGGGAGGGGACAGGTATAACTGGCACCTGTGGGGTGGCCTCCAGGGAGTCGAGGGGACTCAGCCTTTCTCTCCGGTCACAGCCAAGGGCAATCGGGCTTCCCCTCGAATGCAGGGGCGAAGGTCGTGCTTTTCCGCGCGGCGCAGGGGGAAGCGGGGGTGGCCTCTCTGAATCGGGGGCGTGGCGCCTCGGGAGCCTCTCTTGTTGCCTCTGAGAAGTCCAGGCCTCCTTTGACATCGCCAGGGGCTGCTGGGCTTCCCCTCGCCTCACGTCCAGGGAACTGGACTCGCTTGCCGATGGGGGTTCCTCGGGGACCTTTGGTCTTGCGGCCGGAACTGGCCCCTTGGGGCCTCTTCTCGAACCTCAGGAGAGGCGAGAGTCCCGCTCTGGAGGTGCGAGGGAATGTAGGGATTGCGATGGCATTCAGGAAGGGGATTGGACCCCCCTTTCGAGAGGAGGGGCCGACGGCGACGGGGGGGCCCCTCGCGAGCGGCCTCTGGAGACTCAGGGTTCCGCTCCCCTGTGGACACGGGTATCCCAGGGAACCTCTGGGGGCGCCTAGAGGGAGTCCAGCCTCCGTTGCAGCGCCAGAGAGAAGGCAGGACGGCTCTCGCGTCGCTGCAGATCCCAAGGGCCCCGTCTCGCAAGGAGGGGGGCCCGGGGGACGCCCTCGCGGTGTGGCGGGAAGCCCCGCTTTCTTGGCAGGTTGGCCCGGGGATCTCGGGGGACACCTGGAGTCGCCCGCAAGGAGTCAAGCCCCGTTCGGAGCCGGAACAGGTGCCGGGGCATGCTCTCCATGCCCTGCAAGGGAAAAGCGCCTCCTCCCTCTATGGGCGTGGCCTCACGGGGGTGTTCTCGACTTGCGGCGGTGCATTCTCGAGTTGCGGCGGGTACCCCGGCCCGTCTCCCCCGTTAGCCCAGCGGGGTCGCCATGCCTCCTTTCGAGCGGACAGGGGCCCGAGCAGCCTCGGGATTCGCCAGGAGGCGCTGCAGCGCCCTGGGTCCGCGTCAGGCATGGAGCTAGGACCCTCGGGGGTCCCCGGAGGGGGGGAGGGGACAGGTATAACTGGCACCTGTGGGGTGGCCTCCAGGGAGTCGAGGGGACTCAGCCTTTCTCTCCGGTCACAGCCAAGGGCAATCGGGCTTCCCCTCGAATGCAGGGGCGAAGGTCGTGCTTTTCCGCGCGGCGCAGGGGGAAGCGGGGGTGGCCTCTCTGAATCGGGGGCGTGGCGCCTCGGAGAGCCTCTCTTGTTGCCTCTGAGAAGTCCAGGCCTCCTTTGACATCGCCAGGGGCTGCTGGGCTTCCCCTCGCCTCACGTCCAGGGAACTGGACTCGCTTGCCGATGGGGGTTCCTCGGGGACCTTTGGTCTTGCGGCCGGAACTGGCCCCTTGGGGCCTCTTCTCGAACCTCAGGAGAGGCGAGAGTCCCGCTCTGGAGGTGCGAGGGAATGTAGGGATTGCGATGGCATTCAGGAAGGGGATTGGACCCCCCTTTCGAGAGGAGGGGCCGACGGCGACGGGGGGCCCCTCGCGAGCGGCCTCTGGAGACTCAGGGTTCCGCTCGCCTGTGGACACGGGTATCCCAGGGAACCTCTGGGGGCGCCTAGAGGGAGTCCAGCCTCCGTTGCAGCGCCAGAGAGAAGGCAGGACGGCTCTCGCGTCGCTGCAGATCCCAAGGGCCCCGTCTCGCAAGGAGGGGGGCCCGGGGGACGCCCTCGCGGTGTGGCGGGAAGCCCCGCTTTCTTGGCAGGTTGGCCCGGGGATCTCGGGGGACACCTGGAGTCGCCCGCAAGGAGTCAAGCCCCGTTCGGAGCCGGAACAGGTGCCGGGGCATGCTCTCCATGCCCTGCAAGGGAAAAGCGCCTCCTCCCTCTATGGGCGTGGCCTCACGGGGGGTGTTCTCGACTTGCGGCGGTGCATTCTCGAGTTGCGGCGGGTACCCCGGCCCGTCTCCCCCGTTAGCCCAGCGGGGTCGCCATGCCTCCTTTCGAGCGGACAGGGGCCCGAGCAGCCTCGGGATTCGCCAGGAGGCGCTGCAGCGCCCTGGGTCCGCGTCAGGCATGGAGCTAGGACCCTCGGGGGTCCCCGGAGGGGGGGAGGGGACAGGTATAACTGGCACCTGTGGGGTGGCCTCCAGGGAGTCGAGGGGACTCAGCCTTTCTCTCCGGTCACAGCCAAGGGCAATCGGGCTTCCCCTCGAATGCAGGGGCGAAGGTCGTGCTTTTCCGCGCGCGCGCAGGGGGAAGCGGGGGTGGCCTCTCTGAATCGGGGGCGTGGCGCCTCGGGGAGCCTCTCTTGTTGCCTCTGAGAAGTCCAGGCCTCCTTTGACATCGCCAGGGGCTGCTGGGCTTCCCCTCGCCTCACGTCCAGGGAACTGGACTCGCTTGCCGATGGGGGTTCCTCGGGGACCTTTGGTCTTGCGGCCGGAACTGGCCCCTTGGGGCCTCTTCTCGAACCTCAGGAGAGGCGAGAGTCCCGCTCTGGAGGTGCGAGGGAATGTAGGGATTGCGATGGCATTCAGGAAGGGGATTGGACCCCCCTTTCGAGAGGAGGGGCCGACGGCGACGGGGGGCCCCTCGCGAGCGGCCTCTGGAGACTCAGGGTTCCGCTCGCCTGTGGACACGGGTATCCCAGGGAACCTCTGGGGGCGCCTAGAGGGAGTCCAGCCTCCGTTGCAGCGCCAGAGAGAAGGCAGGACGGCTCTCGCGTCGCTGCAGATCCCAAGGGCCCCGTCTCGCAAGGAGGGGGGGCCCGGGGGACGCCCTCGCGGTGTGGCGGGAAGCCCCGCTTTCTTGGCAGGTTGGCCCGGGGATCTCGGGGGACACCTGGAGTCGCCCGCAAGGAGTCAAGCCCCGTTCGGAGCCGGAACAGGTGCCGGGGCATGCTCTCCATGCCCTGCAAGGGAAAAGCGCCTCCTCCCTCTATGGGCGTGGCCTCACGGGGGTGTTCTCGACTTGCGGCGGTTGCATTCTCGAGTTGCGGCGGGTACCCCGGCCCGTCTCCCCCGTTAGCCCAGCGGGGTCGCCATGCCTCCTTTCGAGCGGACAGGGGCCCGAGCAGCCTCGGGATTCGCCAGGAGGCGCTGCAGCGCCCTGGGTCCGCGTCAGGCATGGAGCTAGGACCCCTCGGGGGTCCCCGGAGGGGGGGGGGGAGGGGACAGGTATAACTGGCACCTGTGGGGTGGCCTCCAGGGAGTCGAGGGGACTCAGCCTTTTTCTCTCCGGTCACAGCCAAGGGCAATCGGGCTTCCCCTCGAATGCAGGGGCGAAGGTCGTGCTTTTTCCGCGCGGCGCAGGGGGAAGCGGGGGTGGCCTCTCTGAATCGGGGGCGTGGCGCCTCGGGGAGCCTCTCTTGTTGCCTCTGAGAAGTCCAGGCCTCCTTTGACATCGCCAGGGGCTGCTGGGCTTCCCCTCGCCTCACGTCCAGGGAACTGGACTCGCTTGCCGATGGGGGTTCCTCGGGGACCTTTGGTCTTGCGGCCGGAACTGGCCCCTTGGGGCCTCTTCTCGAACCTCAGGAGAGGCGAGAGTCCCGCTCTGGAGGTGCGAGGGAATGTAGGGATTGCGATGGCATTCAGGAAGGGGATTGGACCCCCCTTTCGAGAGGAGGGGCCGACGGCGACGGGGGGGCCCCTCGCGAGCGGCCTCTGGAGACTCAGGGTTCCGCTCGCCTGTGGACACGGGTATCCCAGGGAACCTCTGGGGGCGCCTAGAGGGAGTCCAGCCTCCGTTGCAGCGCCAGAGAGAAGGCAGGACGGCTCTCGCGTCGCTGCAGATCCCAAGGGCCCCGTCTCGCAAGGAGGGGGCCCGGGGGACGCCCTCGCGGTGTGTGGCGGGAAGCCCCGCTTTCTTGGCAGGTTGGCCCGGGGATCTCGGGGGACACCTGGAGTCGCCCGCAAGGAGTCAAGCCCCGTTCGGAGCCGGAACAGGTGCCGGGGCATGCTCTCCATGCCCTGCAAGGGAAAAGCGCCTCCTCCCTCTATGGGCGTGGCCTCACGGGGGGGTGTTCTCGACTTGCGGCGGTGCATTCTCGAGTTGCGGCGGGGTACCCCGGCCCGTCTCCCCCGTTAGCCCAGCGGGGTCGCCATGCCTCCTTTCGAGCGGACAGGGGCCCGAGCAGCCTCGGGATTCGCCAGGAGGCGCTGCAGCGCCCTGGGTCCGCGTCAGGCATGGAGCTAGGACCCTCGGGGGTCCCCCGGAGGGGGGGGAGGGGACAGGTATAACTGGCACCTGTGGGGTGGCCTCCAGGGAGTCGAGGGGACTCAGCCTTTCTCTCCGGTCACAGCCAAGGGCAATCGGGCTTCCCCTCGAATGCAGGGGCGAAGGTCGTGCTTTTTCCGCGCGGCGCAGGGGGAAGCGGGGGTGGCCTCTCTGAATCGGGGGCGTGGCGCCTCGGGGAGCCTCTCTTGTTGCCTCTCTGAGAAGTCCAGGCCTCCTTTGACATCGCCAGGGGCTGCTGGGCTTCCCCTCGCCTCACGTCCAGGGAACTGGACTCGCTTGCCGATGGGGGTTCCTCGGGGACCTTTGGTCTTGCGGCCGGAACTGGCCCCTTGGGGCCTCTTCTCGAACCTCAGGAGAGGCGAGAGAGTCCCGCTCTGGAGGTGCGAGGGAATGTAGGGATTGCGATGGCATTCAGGAAGGGGATTGGACCCCCCTTTCGAGAGGGGGGGGCCGACGGCGACGGGGGGCCCCTCGCGAGCGGCCTCTGGAGACTCAGGGTTCCGCTCGCCTGTGGACACGGGTATCCCAGGGAACCTCTGGGGGCGCCTAGAGGGAGTCCAGCCTCCGTTGCAGCGCCAGAGAGAAGGCAGGACGGCTCTCTCGCGTCGCTGCAGATCCCAAGGGCCCCGTCTCGCAAGGAGGGGGGCCCGGGGGACGCCCTCGCGGTGTGGCGGGAAGCCCCGCTTTCTTGGCAGGTTGGCCCGGGGGGATCTCGGGGGACACCTGGAGTCGCCCGCAAGGAGTCAAGCCCCGTTCGGAGCCGGAACAGGTGCCGGGGCATGCTCTCCATGCCCTGCAAGGGAAAAGCGCCTCCTCCCTCTATGGGCGTGGCCTCACGGGGGTGTTCTCGACTTGCGGCGGTGCATTCTCGAGTTGTTGCGCGGGTACCCCGGCCCGTCTCCCCCGTTAGCCCAGCGGGGTCGCCATGCCTCCTTTCGAGCGGACAGGGGCCCGAGCAGCCTCGGGATTCGCCAGGAGGCGCTGCAGCGCCCTGGGTCCGCGTCAGGCATGGAGCTAGGACCCTCGGGGGTCCCCCCGGGGGGGGAGGGGACAGGTATAACTGGCACCTGTGGGGTGGCCTCCAGGGAGTCGAGGGGACTCAGCCTTTCTCTCCGGTCACAGCCAAGGGCAATCGGGCTTCCCCTCGAATGCAGGGGCGAAGGTCGTGCTTTTTTCCGCGCGGCGCAGGGGGAAGCGGGGGTGGCCTCTCTGAATCGGGGGCGTGGCGCCTCGGGGAGCCTCTCTTGTTGCCTCTGAGAAGTCCAGGCCTCCTTTGACATCGCCAGGGGCTGCTGGGCTTCCCCTCGCCTCACGTCCAGGGAACTGGACTCGCTTGCCGATGGGGGTTCCTCGGGGACCTTTGGTCTTGCGGCCGGAACTGGCCCCTTGGGGCCTCTTCTCGAACCTCAGGAGAGGCGAGAGTCCCGCTCTGGAGGTGCGAGGGAATGTAGGGATTGCGATGGCATTCAGGAAGGGGATTGGACCCCCCTTTCGAGAGGAGGGGCCGACGGCGACGGGGGGCCCCTCGCGAGCGGCCTCTGGAGACTCAGGGTTCCGCTCGCCTGTGGACACGGGTATCCCAGGGAACCTCTGGGGGCGCCTAGAGGGAGTCCAGCCTCCGTTGCAGCGCCAGAGAGAAGGCAGGACGGCTCTCGCGTCGCTGCAGATCCCAAGGGCCCCGTCTCGCAAGGAGGGGGGCCCGGGGGACGCCCTCGCGGTGTGGCGGGAAGCCCCGCTTTCTTGGCAGGTTGGCCCGGGGATCTCGGGGGGGACACCTGGAGTCGCCCGCAAGGAGTCAAGCCCCGTTCGGAGCCGGAACAGGTGCCGGGGCATGCTCTCCATGCCCTGCAAGGGAAAAGCGCCTCCTCCCTCTATGGGCGTGGCCTCACGGGGGTGTTCTCGACTTGCGGCGGTGCATTCTCGAGTTGCGGCGGGTACCCCGGCCCGTCTCCCCCGTTAGCCCAGCGGGGTCGCCATGCCTCCTTTCGAGCGGGACAGGGCCCGAGCAGCCTCGGGATTCGCCAGGAGGCGCTGCAGCGCCCTGGGTCCGCGTCAGGCATGGAGCTAGGACCCTCGGGGGTCCCCGGAGGGGGGGAGGGGACAGGTATAACTGGCACCTGTGGGGTGGCCTCCAGGGAGTCGAGGGGACTCAGCCTTTCTCTCCGGTCACAGCCAAGGGCAATCGGGCTTCCCCTCGAATGCAGGGGCGAAGGTCGTGCTTTTCCGCGCGGCGCAGGGGGAAGCGGGGGTGGCCTCTCTGAATCGGGGGCGTGGCGCCTCGGGGAGCCTCTCTTGTTGCCTCTGAGAAGTCCAGGCCTCCTTTGACATCGCCAGGGGCTGCTGGGCTTCTTCCCCTCGCCTCACGTCCAGGGAACTGGACTCGCTTGCCGATGGGGGTTCCTCGGGGACCTTTGGTCTTGCGGCCGGAACTGGCCCCTTGGGGCCTCTTCTCGAACCTCAGGAGAGGCGAGAGTCCCGCTCTGGAGGTGCGAGGGAATGTAGGGATTGCGATGGCATTCAGGAAGGGGATTGGACCCCCCTTTCGAGAGGAGGGGCCGACGGCGACGGGGGGGCCCCTCGCGAGCGGCCTCTGGAGACTCAGGGTTCCGCTCGCCTGTGGACACGGGTATCCCAGGGAACCTCTGGGGGCGCCTAGAGGGAGTCCAGCCTCCGTTTGCAGCGCCAGAGAGAAGGCAGGACGGCTCTCGCGTCGCTGCAGATCCCAAGGGCCCCGTCTCGCAAGGAGGGGGGCCCCGGGGGGACGCCCTCGCGGTGTGTGGCGGGAAGCCCCGCTTTCTTGGCAGGTTGGCCCGGGGATCTCGGGGGACACCTGGAGTCGCCCGCAAGGAGTCAAGCCCCGTTCGGAGCCGGAACAGGTGCCGGGGCATGCTCTCCATGCCCTGCAAGGGAAAAGCGCCTCCTCCCTCTATGGGCGTGGCCTCACGGGGGTGTTCTCGACTTGCGGCGGTGCATTCTCGAGTTGCGGCGGGTACCCCGGCCCGTCTCCCCCGTTAGCCCAGCGGGGTCGCCATGCCTCCTTTCGAGCGGACAGGGGCCCGAGCAGCCTCGGGATTCGCCAGGAGGCGCTGCAGCGCCCTGGGTCCGCGTCAGGCATGGAGCTAGGACCCTCGGGGGTCCCCGGAGGGGGGGAGGGGACAGGTATAACTGGCACCTGTGGGGTGGCCTCCAGGGAGTCGAGGGGACTCAGCCTTTCTCTCCGGTCACAGCCAAGGGCAATCGGGCTTCCCCTCGAATGCAGGGGCGAAGGTCGTGCTTTTCCGCGCGCGGCGCAGGGGGAAGCGGGGGGGGCCTCTCTGAATCGGGGGCGTGGCGCCTCGGGGAGCCTCTCTTGTTGTCTCTGAGAAGTCCAGGCCTCCTTTGACATCGCCAGGGGCTGCTGGGCTTCCCCTCGCCTCACGTCCAGGGAACTGGACTCGCTTGCCGATGGGGGTTCCTCGGGGACCTTTGGTCTTGCGGCCGGAACTGGCCCCTTGGGGCCTCTTCTCGAACCTCAGGAGAGGCGAGAGTCCCGCTCTGGAGGTGCGAGGGAATGTAGGGATTGCGATGGCATTCAGGAAGGGGATTGGACCCCCCTTTCGAGAGGAGGGGGCCGACGGCGACGGGGGGCCCCTCGCGAGCGGCCTCTGGAGACTCAGGGTTCCGCTCGCCTGTGGACACGGGTATCCCAGGGAACCTCTGGGGGCGCCTAGAGGGAGTCCAGCCTCCGTTGCAGCGCCAGAGAGAAGGCAGGACGGCTCTCGCGTCGCTGCAGATCCCAAGGGCCCCGTCTCGCAAGGAGGGGGGCCCGGGGGACGCCCTCGCGGTGTGGCGGGAAGCCCCGCTTTCTTGGCAGGTTGGCCCGGGGATCTCGGGGGACACCTGGAGTCGCCCGCAAGGAGTCAAGCCCCGTTCGGAGCCGGAACAGGTGCCGGGGCATGCTCTCCATGCCCTGCAAGGGAAAAGCGCCTCCTCCCTCTATGGGCGTGGCCTCACGGGGGTGTTCTCGACTTGCGGCGGTGCATTCTCGAGTTGCGGCGGGTACCCCGGCCCGTCTCCCCCGTTAGCCCAGCGGGTCGCCATGCCTCCTTTCGAGCGGACAGGGGCCCCGAGCAGCCTCGGGATTCGCCAGGAGGCGCTGCAGCGCCCTGGGTCCGCGTCAGGCATGGAGCTAGGACCCTCGGGGTCCCCCCCGGAGGGGGGGAGGGGACAGGTATAACTGGCACCTGTGGGGTGGCCTCCAGGGAGTCGAGGGGACTCAGCCTTTCTCTCCGGTCACAGCCAAGGCAAATCGGGCTTCCCCTCGAATGCAGGGGCGAAGGGTCGCTTTTCCGCGGCGCGCGGCGCAGGGGGAAGCGGGGGGGGCCTCTCTGAATCGGGGGCGTGGCGCCTCGGGGAGCCTCTCTTGTTGCCTCTGAGAAGTCCAGGCCTCCTTTGACATCGCCAGGGGCTGCTGGGCTTCCCCTCGCCTCACGTCCAGGGAACTGGACTCGCTTGCCGATGGGGGTTCCTCGGGGACCTTTGGTCTTGCGGCCGGAACTGGCCCCTTGGGGCCTCTTCTCGAACCTCAGGAGAGGCGAGAGTCCCGCTCTGGAGGTGCGAGGGAATGTAGGGATTGCGATGGCATTCAGGAAGGGGATTGGACCCCCCTTTCGAGAGGAGGGGCCGACGGCGACGGGGGGCCCCTCGCGAGCGGCCTCTGGAGACTCAGGGTTCCGCTCGCCTGTGGACACGGGTATCCCAGGGAACCTCTGGGGGCGCCTAGAGGGAGTCCAGCCTCCGTTGCAGCGCCAGAGAGAAGGCAGGACGGCTCTCGCGTCGCTGCAGATCCCAAGGGCCCCGTCTCGCAAGGAGGGGGGCCCGGGGGACGCCCTCGCGGTGTGGCGGGAAGCCCCGCTTTCTTGGCAGGTTGGCCCGGGGATCTCGGGGGACACCTGGAGTCGCCCGCAAGGAGTCAAGCCCCGTTCGGAGCCGGAACAGGTGCCGGGGCATGCTCTCCATGCCCTGCAAGGGAAAAGCGCCTCCTCCCTCTATGGGCGTGGCCTCACGGGGGTGTTCTCGACTTGCGGCGGTGCATTCTCGAGTTGCGGCGGGTACCCCGGCCCGTCTCCCCCGTTAGCCCAGCGGGGTCGCCATGCCTCCTTTCGAGCGGACAGGGGCCCGAGCAGCCTCGGGATTCGCCAGGAGGCGCTGCAGCGCCCTGGGTCCGCGTCAGGCATGGAGCTAGGACCCTCGGGGGTCCCCGGAGGGGGGAGGGGACAGGTATAACTGGCACCTGTGGGGTGGCCCCTCCAGGGAGTCGAGGGGACTCAGCCTTTCTCTCCGGTCACAGCCAAGGGCAATCGGGCTTCCCCTCGAATGCAGGGGCGAAGGTCGTGCTTTTCCGCGCGGCGCAGGGGGAAGCGGGGGTGGCCTCTCTGAATCGGGGGCGTGGCGCCTCGGGGAGCCTCTCTTGTTGCCTCTGAGAAGTCCAGGCCTCCTTTGACATCGCCAGGGGCTGCTGGGCTTCCCCTCGCCTCACGTCCAGGGAACTGGACTCGCTTGCCGATGGGGGTTCCTCGGGGACCTTTGGTCTTGCGGCCGGAACTGGCCCCTTGGGGCCTCTTCTCGAACCTCAGGAGAGGCGAGAGTCCCGCTCTGGAGGTGCGAGGGAATGTAGGGATTGCGATGGCATTCAGGAAGGGGATTGGACCCCCCTTTCGAGAGGAGGGGCCGACGGCGACGGGGGGCCCCTCGCGAGCGGCCTCTGGAGACTCAGGGTTCCGCTCGCCTGTGGACACGGGTATCCCAGGGAACCTCTGGGGGCGCCTAGAGGGAGTCCAGCCTCCGTTGCAGCGCCAGAGAGAAGGCAGGACGGCTCTCGCGTCGCTGCAGATCCCAAGGGCCCCGTCTCGCAAGGAGGGGGGCCCGGGGGACGCCCTCGCGGTGTGGCGGGAAGCCCCGCTTTCTTGGCAGGTTGGCCCGGGGATCTCGGGGGACACCTGGAGTCGCCCGCAAGGAGTCAAGCCCCGTTCGGAGCCGGAACAGGTGCCGGGGCATGCTCTCCATGCCCTGCAAGGGAAAAGCGCCTCCTCCCTCTATGGGCGTGGCCTCACGGGGGTGTTCTCGACTTGCGGCGGTGCATTCTCGAGTTGCGGCGGGTACCCCGGCCCGTCTCCCCCGTTAGCCCAGCGGGGTCGCCATGCCTCCTTTCGAGCGGACAGGGGCCCGAGCAGCCTCGGGATTCGCCAGGAGGCGCTGCAGCGCCCTGGGTCCGCGTCAGGCATGGAGCTAGGACCCTCGGGGGTCCCGGGAGGGGGGGAGGGGACAGGTATAACTGGCACCTGTGGGGTGGCCTCCAGGGAGTCGAGGGGACTCAGCCTTTCTCTCCGGTCACAGCCAAGGGCAATCGGGCTTCCCCTCGAATGCAGGGGCGAAGGTCGTGCTTTTCCGCGCGGCGCAGGGGGAAGCGGGGGTGGCCTCTCTGAATCGGGGGCGTGGCGCCTCGGGGAGCCTCTCTTGTTGCCTCTGAGAAGTCCAGGCCTCCTTTGACATCGCCAGGGGCTGCTGGGCTTCCCCTCGCCTCACGTCCAGGGAACTGGACTCGCTTGCCGATGGGGGTTCCTCGGGGACCTTTGGTCTTGCGGCCGGAACTGGCCCCTTGGGGCCTCTTCTCGAACCTCAGGAGAGGCGAGAGTCCCGCTCTGGAGGTGCGAGGGAATGTAGGGATTGCGATGGCATTCAGGAAGGGGATTGGACCCCCCTTTCGAGAGGAGGGGCCGACGGCGACGGGGGGCCCCTCGCGAGCGGCCTCTGGAGACTCAGGGTTCCGCTCGCCTGTGGACACGGGTATCCCAGGGAACCTCTGGGGGCGCCTAGAGGGAGTCCAGCCTCCGTTGCAGCGCCAGAGAGAAGGCAGGACGGCTCTCGCGTCGCTGCAGATCCCAAGGGCCCCGTCTCGCAAGGAGGGGGGCCCGGGGGACGCCCTCGCGGTGTGGCGGGAAGCCCCGCTTTCTTGGCAGGTTGGCCCGGGGATCTCGGGGGACACCTGGAGTCGCCCGCAAGGAGTCAAGCCCCGTTCGGAGCCGGAACAGGTGCCGGGGCATGCTCTCCATGCCCTGCAAGGGAAAAGCGCCTCCTCCCTCTATGGGCGTGGCCTCACGGGGGTGTTCTCGACTTGCGGCGGTGCATTCTCGAGTTGCGGCGGGTACCCCGGCCCGTCTCCCCCGTTAGCCCAGCGGGGTCGCCATGCCTCCTTTCGAGCGGACAGGGGCCCGAGCAGCCTCGGGATTCGCCAGGAGGCGCTGCAGCGCCCTGGGTCCGCGTCAGGCATGGAGCTAGGACCCTCGGGGGTCCCCGGAGGGGGGGAGGGGACAGGTATAACTGGCACCTGTGGGGTGGCCTCCAGGGAGTCGAGGGGACTCAGCCTTTCTCTCCGGTCACAGCCAGGGCAATCGGGCTTCCCCTCGAATGCAGGGGCGAAGGTCGTGCTTTTTCCGCGCGGCGCAGGGGGAAGCGGGGGTGGCCTCTCTGAATCGGGGGCGTGGCGCCTCGGGGAGCCTCTCTTGTTGCCTCTGAGAAGTCCAGGCCTCCTTTGACATCGCCAGGGGCTGCTGGGCTTTCCCTCGCCTCACGTCCAGGGAACTGGACTCGCTTGCCGATGGGGGTTCCTCGGGGACCTTTGGTCTTGCGGCCGGAACTGGCCCCTTGGGGCCTCTTCTCGAACCTCAGGAGAGGCGAGAGTCCCGCTCTGGAGGTGCGAGGGAATGTAGGGATTGCGATGGCATTCAGGAAGGGGATTGGACCCCCCTTTCGAGAGGAGGGGCCGACGGCGACGGGGGGCCCCTCGCGAGCGGCCTCTGGAGACTCAGGGTTCCGCTCGCCTGTGGACACGGGTATCCCAGGGAACCTCTGGGGGCGCCTAGAGGGAGTCCAGCCTCCGTTGCAGCGCCAGAGAGAAGGCAGGACGGCTCTCGCGTCGCTGCAGATCCCAAGGGCCCCGTCTCGCAAGGAGGGGGGCCCGGGGGACGCCCTCGCGGTGTGGCGGGAAGCCCCGCTTTCTTGGCAGGTTGGCCCGGGGATCTCGGGGGACACCTGGAGTCGCCCGCAAGGAGTCAAGCCCCGTTCGGAGCCGGAACAGGTGCCGGGGCATGCTCTCCATGCCCTGCAAGGGAAAAGCGCCTCCTCCCTCTATGGGCGTGGCCTCACGGGGGTGTTCTCGACTTGCGGCGGTGCATTCTCGAGTTGCGGCGGGTACCCCGGCCCGTCTCCCCCGTTAGCCCAGCGGGGTCGCCATGCCTCCTTTCGAGCGGACAGGGGCCCGAGCAGCCTCGGGATTCGCCAGGAGGCGCTGCAGCGCCCTGGGTCCGCGTCAGGCATGGAGCTAGGACCCTCGGGGGTCCCCGGAGGGGGGGAGGGGACAGGTATAACTGGCACCTGTGGGGTGGCCTCCAGGGAGTCGAGGGGACTCAGCCTTTCTCTCCGGTCACAGCCAAGGGCAATCGGGCTTCCCCTCGAATGCAGGGGCGAAGGTCGTGCTTTTCCGCGCGGCGCAGGGGGAAGCGGGGGTGGCCTCTCTGAATCGGGGGCGTGGCGCCTCGGGGAGCCTCTCTTGTTGCCTCTGAGAAGTCCAGGCCTCCTTTGACATCGCCAGGGGCTGCTGGGCTTCCCCTCGCCTCACGTCCAGGGAACTGGACTCGCTTGCCGATGGGGGTTCCTCGGGGACCTTTGGTCTTGCGGCCGGAACTGGCCCCTTGGGGCCTCTTCTCGAACCTCAGGAGAGGCGAGAGTCCCGCTCTGGAGGTGCGAGGGAATGTAGGGATTGCGATGGCATTCAGGAAGGGGATTGGACCCCCCTTTCGAGAGGAGGGGCCGACGGCGACGGGGGGCCCCTCGCGAGCGGCCTCTGGAGACTCAGGGTTCCGCTCGCCTGTGGACACGGGTATCCCAGGGAACCTCTGGGGGCGCCTAGAGGGAGTCCAGCCTCCGTTGCAGCGCCAGAGAGAAGGCAGGACGGCTCTCGCGTCGCTGCAGATCCCAAGGGCCCCGTCTCGCAAGGAGGGGGGCCCGGGGGACGCCCTCGCGGTGTGGCGGGAAGCCCCGCTTTCTTGGCAGGTTGGCCCGGGGATCTCGGGGGACACCTGGAGTCGCCCGCAAGGAGTCAAGCCCCGTTCGGAGCCGGAACAGGTGCCGGGGCATGCTCTCCATGCCCTGCAAGGGAAAAGCGCCTCCTCCCTCTATGGGCGTGGCCTCACGGGGGTGTTCTCGACTTGCGGCGGTGCATTCTCGAGTTGCGGCGGGTACCCCGGCCCGTCTCCCCCGTTAGCCCAGCGGGGTCGCCATGCCTCCTTTCGAGCGGACAGGGGCCCGAGCAGCCTCGGGATTCGCCAGGAGGCGCTGCAGCGCCCTGGGTCCGCGTCAGGCATGGAGCTAGGACCCTCGGGGGTCCCCGGAGGGGGGGAGGGGACAGGTATAACTGGCACCTGTGGGGTGGCCTCCAGGGAGTCGAGGGGACTCAGCCTTTCTCTCCGGTCACAGCCAAGGGCAATCGGGCTTCCCCTCGAATGCAGGGGCGAAGGTCGTGCTTTTTTTCCGCGCGGCGCAGGGGAAGCGGGGGTGGCCTCTCTGAATCGGGGGCGTGGCGCCTCGGGGAGCCTCTCTTGTTGCCTCTGAGAAGTCCAGGCCTCCTTTGACATCGCCAGGGGCTGCTGGGCTTCCCCTCGCCTCACGTCCAGGGAACTGGACTCGCTTGCCGATGGGGGTTCCTCGGGGACCTTTGGTCTTGCGGCCGGAACTGGCCCCTTGGGGCCTCTTCTCGAACCTCAGGAGAGGCGAGAGTCCCGCTCTGGAGGTGCGAGGGAATGTAGGGATTGCGATGGCATTCAGGAAGGGGATTGGACCCCCCTTTCGAGAGGAGGGGCCGACGGCGACGGGGGGCCCCTCGCGAGCGGCCTCTGGAGACTCAGGGTTCCGCTCGCCTGTGGACACGGGTATCCCAGGGAACCTCTGGGGGCGCCTAGAGGGAGTCCAGCCTCCGTTGCAGCGCCAGAGAGAAGGCAGGACGGCTCTCGCGTCGCTGCAGATCCCAAGGGCCCCGTCTCGCAAGGAGGGGGGCCCGGGGGACGCCCTCGCGGTGTGGCGGGAACCCCGCTTTCTTGGCAGGTTGGCCCGGGGATCTCGGGGGACACCTGGAGTCGCCCGCAAGGAGTCAAGCCCCGTTCGGAGCCGGAACAGGTGCCGGGGCATGCTCTCCATGCCCTGCAAGGGAAAAGCGCCTCCTCCCTCTATGGGCGTGGCCTCACGGGGGTGTTCTCGACTTGCGGCGGTGCATTCTCGAGTTGCGGCGGGTACCCCGGCCCGTCTCCCCCGTTAGCCCAGCGGGGTCGCCATGCCTCCTTTCGAGCGGACAGGGGCCCGAGCAGCCTCGGGATTCGCCAGGAGGCGCTGCAGCGCCCTGGGTCCGCGTCAGGCATGGAGCTAGGACCCTCGGGGGTCCCCGGAGGGGGGGAGGGGACAGGTATAACTGGCACCTGTGGGGTGGCCTCCAGGGAGTCGAGGGGACTCAGCCTTTCTCTCCGGTCACAGCCAAGGGCAATCGGGCTTCCCCTCGAATGCAGGGGCGAAGGTCGTGCTTTTTCCGCGCGGCGCAGGGGGAAGCGGGGGTGGCCTCTCTGAATCGGGGGCGTGGCGCCTCGGGGAGCCTCTCTTGTTGCCTCTGAGAAGTCCAGGCCTCCTTTGACATCGCCAGGGGCTGCTGGGCTTCCCCTCGCCTCACGTCCAGGGAACTGGACTCGCTTGCCGATGGGGGTTCCTCGGGGACCTTTGGTCTTGCGGCCGGAACTGGCCCCTTGGGGCCTCTTCTCGAACCTCAGGAGAGGCGAGAGTCCCGCTCTGGAGGTGCGAGGGAATGTAGGGATTGCGATGGCATTCAGGAAGGGGATTGGACCCCCCTTTCGAGAGGAGGGGCCGACGGCGACGGGGGGCCCCTCGCGAGCGGCCTCTGGAGACTCAGGGTTCCGCTCGCCTGTGGACACGGGTATCCCAGGGAACCTCTGGGGGCGCCTAGAGGGAGTCCAGCCTCCGTTGCAGCGCCAGAGAGAAGGCAGGACGGCTCTCGCGTCGCTGCAGATCCCAAGGGCCCCGTCTCGCAAGGAGGGGGGCCCGGGGGACGCCCTCGCGGTGTGGCGGGAAGCCCCGCTTTCTTGGCAGGTTGGCCCGGGGATCTCGGGGGACACCTGGAGTCGCCCGCAAGGAGTCAAGCCCCGTTCGGAGCCGGAACAGGTGCCGGGGCATGCTCTCCATGCCCTGCAAGGGAAAAGCGCCTCCTCCCTCTATGGGCGTGGCCTCACGGGGGTGTTCTCGACTTGCGGCGGTGCATTCTCGAGTTGCGGCGGGTACCCCGGCCCGTCTCCCCCGTTAGCCCAGCGGGGTCGCCATGCCTCCTTTCGAGCGGACAGGGGCCCGAGCAGCCTCGGGATTCGCCAGGAGGCGCTGCAGCGCCCTGGGTCCGCGTCAGGCATGGAGCTAGGACCCTCGGGGGTCCCCGGAGGGGGGGAGGGGACAGGTATAACTGGCACCTGTGGGGTGGCCTCCAGGGAGTCGAGGGGACTCAGCCTTTCTCTCCGGTCACAGCCAAGGGCAATCGGGCTTCCCCTCGAATGCAGGGGCGAAGGTCGTGCTTTTCCGCGCGGCGCAGGGGGAAGCGGGGGTGGCCTCTCTGAATCGGGGGCGTGGCGCCTCGGGGAGCCTCTCTTGTTGCCTCTGAGAAGTCCAGGCCTCCTTTGACATCGCCAGGGGCTGCTGGGCTTCCCCTCGCCTCACGTCCAGGGAACTGGACTCGCTTGCCGATGGGGGTTCCTCGGGGACCTTTGGTCTTGCGGCCGGAACTGGCCCCTTGGGGCCTCTTCTCGAACCTCAGGAGAGGCGAGAGTCCCGCTCTGGAGGTGCGAGGGAATGTAGGGATTGCGATGGCATTCAGGAAGGGGATTGGACCCCCCTTTCGAGAGGAGGGGCCGACGGCGACGGGGGCCCCTCGCGAGCGGCCTCTGGAGACTCAGGGTTCCGCTCGCCTGTGGACACGGGTATCCCAGGGAACCTCTGGGGGCGCCTAGAGGGAGTCCAGCCTCCGTTGCAGCGCCAGAGAGAAGGCAGGACGGCTCTCGCGTCGCTGCAGATCCCAAGGGCCCCGTCTCGCAAGGAGGGGGGCCCGGGGACGCCCCTCGCGGTGTGGCGGGAAGCCCCGCTTTCTTGGCAGGTTGGCCCGGGGATCTCGGGGGACACCTGGAGTCGCCCGCAAGGAGTCAAGCCCCGTTCGGAGCCGGAACAGGTGCCGGGGCATGCTCTCCATGCCCTGCAAGGGAAAAGCGCCTCCTCCCTCTATGGGCGTGGCCTCACGGGGGTGTTCTCGACTTGCGGCGGTGCATTCTCGAGTTGCGGCGGGTACCCCGGCCCGTCTCCCCCGTTAGCCCAGCGGGGTCGCCATGCCTCCTTTCGAGCGGACAGGGGCCCGAGCAGCCTCGGGATTCGCCAGGAGGCGCTGCAGCGCCCTGGGTCCGCGTCAGGCATGGAGCTAGGACCCTCGGGGGTCCCCGGAGGGGGGGAGGGGACAGGTATAACTGGCACCTGTGGGGTGGCCTCCAGGGAGTCGAGGGGACTCAGCCTTTCTCTCCGGTCACAGCCAAGGGCAATCGGGCTTCCCCTCGAATGCAGGGGCGAAGGTCGTGCTTTTCCGCGCGGCGCAGGGGGAAGCGGGGGTGGCCTCTCTGAATCGGGGGCGTGGCGCCTCGGGGAGCCTCTCTTGTTGCCTCTGAGAAGTCCAGGCCTCCTTTGACATCGCCAGGGGCTGCTGGGCTTCCCCTCGCCTCACGTCCAGGGAACTGGACTCGCTTGCCGATGGGGGTTCCTCGGGGACCTTTGGTCTTGCGGCCGGAACTGGCCCCTTGGGGCCTCTTCTCGAACCTCAGGAGAGGCGAGAGTCCCGCTCTGGAGGTGCGAGGGAATGTAGGGATTGCGGTGGCATTCAGGAAGGGGATTGGACCCCCCTTTCGAGAGGAGGGGCCGACGGCGACGGGGGGGCCCCTCGCGAGCGGCCTCTGGAGACTCAGGGTTCCGCTCGCCTGTGGACACGGGTATCCCAGGGAACCTCTGGGGGCGCCTAGAGGGAGTCCAGCCTCCGTTGCAGCGCCAGAGAGAAGGCAGGACGGCTCTCGCGTCGCTGCAGATCCCAAGGGCCCCGTCTCGCAAGGAGGGGGGCCCGGGGGACGCCCTCGCGGTGTGGCGGGAAGCCCCGCTTTCTTGGCAGGATGGCCCGGGGATCTCGGGGGACACCTGGAGTCGCCCGCAAGGAGTCAAGCCCCGTTCGGAGCCGGAACAGGTGCCGGGGCATGCTCTCCATGCCCTGCAAGGGAAAAGCGCCTCCTCCCTCTATGGGCGTGGCCTCACGGGGGTGTTCTCGACTTGCGGCGGTGCATTCTCGAGTTGCGGCGGGTACCCCGGCCCGTCTCCCCCGTTAGCCCAGCGGGGTCGCCATGCCTCCTTTCGAGCGGACAGGGGCCCGAGCAGCCTCGGGATTCGCCAGGAGGCGCTGCAGCGCCCTGGGTCCGCGTCAGGCATGGAGCTAGGACCCTCGGGGGTCCCCGGAGGGGGGGAGGGGACAGGTATAACTGGCACCTGTGGGGTGGCCTCCAGGGAGTCGAGGGGACTCAGCCTTTCTCTCCGGTCACAGCCAAGGGCAATCGGGCTTCCCCTCGAATGCAGGGGCGAAGGTCGTGCTTTTCCGCGCGGCGCAGGGGAAGCGGGGGTGGCCTCTCTGAATCGGGGGCGTGGCGCCTCGGGGAGCCTCTCTTGTTGCCTCTGAGAAGTCCAGGCCTCCTTTGACATCGCCAGGGGCTGCTGGGCTTCCCCTCGCCTCACGTCCAGGGAACTGGACTCGCTTGCCGATGGGGTTCCTCGGGGACCTTTGGTCTTGCGGCCGGAACTGGCCCCTTGGGGCCTCTTCTCGAACCTCAGGAGAGGCGAGAGTCCCGCTCTGGAGGTGCGAGGGAATGTAGGGATTGCGATGGCATTCAGGAAGGGGATTGGACCCCCCTTTCGAGAGGAGGGGCCGACGGCGACGGGGGGCCCCTCGCGAGCGGCCTCTGGAGACTCAGGGTTCCGCTCGCCTGTGGACACGGGTATCCCAGGGAACCTCTGGGGGCGCCTAGAGGGAGTCCAGCCTCCGTTGCAGCGCCAGAGAGAAGGCAGGACGGCTCTCGCGTCGCTGCAGATCCCAAGGGCCCCGTCTCGCAAGGAGGGGGGCCCGGGGGACGCCCTCGCGGTGTGGCGGGAAGCCCCGCTTTCTTGGCAGGTTGGCCCGGGGATCTCGGGGGACACCTGGAGTCGCCCGCAAGGAGTCAAGCCCCGTTCGGAGCCGGAACAGGTGCCGGGGCATGCTCTCCATGCCCTGCAAGGGAAAAGCGCCTCCTCCCTCTATGGGCGTGGCCTCACGGGGGTGTTCTCGACTTGCGGCGGTGCATTCTCGAGTTGCGGCGGGTACCCCGGCCCGTCTCTCCCCCGTTAGCCCAGCGGGGTCGCCATGCCTCCTTTCGAGCGGACAGGGGCCCGAGCAGCCTCGGGATTCGCCAGGAGGCGCTGCAGCGCCCTGGGTCCGCGTCAGGCATGGAGCTAGGACCCTCGGGGGTCCCCGGAGGGGGGGAGGGGACAGGTATAACTGGCACCTGTGGGGTGGCCTCCAGGGAGTCGAGGGGACTCAGCCTTTCTCTCCGGTCACAGCCAAGGGCAATCGGGCTTCCCCTCGAATGCAGGGGCGAAGGTCGTGCTTTTTCCGCGCGGCGCAGGGGGAAGCGGGGGTGGCCTCTCTGAATCGGGGGCGTGGCGCCTCGGGGAGCCTCTCTTGTTGCCTCTGAGAAGTCCAGGCCTCCTTTGACATCGCCAGGGGCTGCTGGGCTTCCCCTCGCCTCACGTCCAGGGAACTGGACTCGCTTGCCGATGGGGGTTCCTCGGGGACCTTTGGTCTTGCGGCCGGAACTGGCCCCTTGGGGCCTCTTCTCGAACCTCAGGAGAGGCGAGAGTCCCGCTCTGGAGGTGCGAGGGAATGTAGGGATTGCGATGGCATTCAGGAAGGGGATTGGACCCCCCTTTCGAGAGGAGGGGCCGACGGCGACGGGGGGCCCCTCGCGAGCGGCCTCTGGAGACTCAGGGTTCCGCTCGCCTGTGGACACGGGTATCCCAGGGAACCTCTGGGGGCGCCTAGAGGGAGTCCAGCCTCCGTTGCAGCGCCAGAGAGAAGGCAGGACGGCTCTCGAGTCGCTGCAGATCCCAAGGGCCCCGTCTCGCAAGGAGGGGGGCCCGGGGGACGCCCTCGCGGTGTGGCGGGAAGCCCCGCTTTCTTGGCAGGTTGGCCCGGGGATCTCGGGGGACACCTGGAGTCGCCCGCAAGGAGTCAAGCCCCGTTCGGAGCCGGAACAGGTGCCGGGGCATGCTCTCCATGCCCTGCAAGGGAAAAGCGCCTCCTCCCTCTATGGGCGTGGCCTCACGGGGGTGTTCTCGACTTGCGGCGGTGCATTCTCGAGTTGCGGCGGGTACCCCGGCCCGTCTCCCCCGTTAGCCCAGCGGGGTCGCCATGCCTCCTTTCGAGCGGACAGGGGCCCGAGCAGCCTCGGGATTCGCCAGGAGGCGCTGCAGCGCCCTGGGTCCGCGTCAGGCATGGAGCTAGGACCCTCGGGGGTCCCCGGAGGGGGGGAGGGGACAGGTATAACTGGCACCTGTGGGGTGGCCTCCAGGGAGTCGAGGGGACTCAGCCTTTCTCTCCGGTCACAGCCAAGGGCAATCGGGCTTCCCCTCGAATGCAGGGGCGAAGGTCGTGCTTTTCCGCGCGGCGCAGGGGGAAGCGGGGGTGGCCTCTCTGAATCGGGGGCGTGGCGCCTCGGGGAGCCTCTCTTGTTGCCTCTGAGAAGTCCAGGCCTCCTTTGACATCGCCAGGGGCTGCTGGGCTTCCCCTCGCCTCACGTCCAGGGAACTGGACTCGCTTGCCGATGGGGGTTCCTCGGGGACCTTTGGTCTTGCGGCCGGAACTGGCCCCTTGGGGCCTCTTCTCGAACCTCAGGAGAGGCGAGAGTCCCGCTCTGGAGGTGCGAGGGAATGTAGGGATTGCGATGGCATTCAGGAAGGGGATTGGACCCCCCTTTCGAGAGGAGGGGCCGACGGCGACGGGGGGCCCCCTCGCGAGCGGCCTCTGGAGACTCAGGGTTCCGCTCGCCTGTGGACACGGGTATCCCAGGGAACCTCTGGGGGCGCCTAGAGGGAGTCCAGCCTCCGTTGCAGCGCCAGAGAGAAGGCAGGACGGCTCTCGCGTCGCTGCAGATCCCAAGGGCCCCGTCTCGCAAGGAGGGGGGCCCGGGGACGCCCTCGCGGTGTGGCGGGAAGCCCCGCTTTCTTGGCAGGTTGGCCCGGGGATCTCGGGGGACACCTGGAGTCGCCGCAAGGAGTCAAGCCCCGTTCGGAGCCGGAACAGGTGCCGGGGCATGCTCTCCATGCCCTGCAAGGGAAAAGCGCCTCCTCCCTCTATGGGCGTGGCCTCACGGGGTGTTCTCGACTTGCGGCGGTGCATTCTCGAGTTGCGGCGGGTACCCCGGCCCGTCTCCCCCGTTAGCCCAGCGGGGTCGCCATGCCTCCTTTCGAGCGGACAGGGGCCCGAGCAGCCTCGGGATTCGCCAGGAGGCGCTGCAGCGCCCTGGGTCCGCGTCAGGCATGGAGCTAGGACCCTCGGGGGTCCCCGGAGGGGGGGAGGGGACAGGTATAACTGGCACCTGTGGGGTGGCCTCCAGGGAGTCGAGGGGACTCAGCCTTTCTCTCCGGTCACAGCCAAGGGCAATCGGGCTTCCCCTCGAATGCAGGGGCGAAGGTCGTGCTTTTTTCCGCGCGGCGCAGGGGAAGCGGGGGTGGCCTCTCTGAATCGGGGGCGTGGCGCCTCGGGGAGCCTCTCTTGTTGCCTCTGAGAAGTCCAGGCCTCCTTTGACATCGCCAGGGGCTGCTGGGCTTTCCCCTCGCCTCACGTCCAGGGAACTGGACTCGCTTGCCGATGGGGGTTCCTCGGGGACCTTTGGTCTTGCGGCCGGAACTGGCCCCTTGGGGCCTCTTCTCGAACCTCAGGAGAGGCGAGAGTCCCGCTCTGGAGGTGCGAGGGAATGTAGGGATTGCGATGGCATTCAGGAAGGGGATTGGACCCCCCTTTCGAGAGGAGGGGCCGACGGCGACGGGGGGCCCCTCGCGAGCGGCCTCTGGAGACTCAGGGTTCCGCTCGCCTGTGGACACGGGTATCCCAGGGAACCTCTGGGGGCGCCTAGAGGGAGTCCAGCCTCCGTTGCAGCGCCAGAGAGAAGGCAGGACGGCTCTCGCGTCGCTGCAGATCCCAAGGGCCCCGTCTCGCAAGGAGGGGGGCCCGGGGGACGCCCTCGCGGTGTGGCGGGAAGCCCCGCTTTCTTGGCAGGTTGGCCCGGGGATCTCGGGGGACACCTGGAGTCGCCCGCAAGGAGTCAAGCCCCGTTCGGAGCCGGAACAGGTGCCGGGGCATGCTCTCCATGCCCTGCAAGGGAAAAGCGCCTCCTCCCTCTATGGGCGTGGCCTCACGGGGGTGTTCTCGACTTGCGGCGGTGCATTCTCGAGTTGCGGCGGGTACCCCGGCCCGTCTCCCCCGTTAGCCCAGCGGGGTCGCCATGCCTCCTTTCGAGCGGACAGGGGCCCGAGCAGCCTCGGGATTCGCCAGGAGGCGCTGCAGCGCCCTGGGTCCGCGTCAGGCATGGAGCTAGGACCCTCGGGGGTCCCCGGAGGGGGGGAGGGGACAGGTATAACTGGCACCTGTGGGGTGGCCTCCAGGGAGTCGAGGGGACTCAGCCTTTCTCTCCGGTCACAGCCAAGGGCAATCGGGCTTCCCCTCGAATGCAGGGGCGAAGGTCGTGCTTTTCCGCGCGGCGCAGGGGGAAGCGGGGGTGGCCTCTCTGAATCGGGGGGCGTGGCGCCTCGGGGAGCCTCTCTTGTTGCCTCTGAGAAGTCCAGGCCTCCTTTGACATCGCCAGGGGCTGCTGGGCTTCCCCTCGCCTCACGTCCAGGGAACTGGACTCGCTTGCCGATGGGGGTTCCTCGGGGACCTTTGGTCTTGCGGCCGGAACTGGCCCCTTGGGGCCTCTTCTCGAACCTCAGGAGAGGCGAGAGTCCCGCTCTGGAGGTGCGAGGGAATGTAGGGATTGCGATGGCATTCAGGAAGGGGATTGGACCCCCCTTTCGAGAGGAGGGGCCGACGGCGACGGGGGCCCCTCGCGAGCGGCCTCTGGAGACTCAGGGTTCCGCTCGCCTGTGGACACGGGTATCCCAGGGAACCTCTGGGGGCGCCTAGAGGGAGTCCAGCCTCCGTTGCAGCGCCAGAGAGAAGGCAGGACGGCTCTCGCGTCGCTGCAGATCCCAAGGGCCCCGTCTCGCAAGGAGGGGGGCCCGGGGGACGCCCTCGCGGTGTGGCGGGAAGCCCCGCTTTCTTGGCAGGTTGGCCCGGGGATCTCGGGGGACACCTGGAGTCGCCCGCAAGGAGTCAAGCCCCGTTCGGAGCCGGAACAGGTGCCGGGGCATGCTCTCCATGCCCTGCAAGGGAAAAGCGCCTCCTCCCTCTATGGGCGTGGCCTCACGGGGTGTTCTCGACTTGCGGCGGTGCATTCTCGAGTTGCGGCGGGTACCCCGGCCCGTCTCCCCCGTTAGCCCAGCGGGGTCGCCATGCCTCCTTTCGAGCGGACAGGGGCCCGAGCAGCCTCGGGATTCGCCAGGAGGCGCTGCAGCGCCCTGGGTCCGCGTCAGGCATGGAGCTAGGACCCTCGGGGGTCCCCGGAGGGGGGGAGGGGACAGGTATAACTGGCACCTGTGGGGTGGCCTCCAGGGAGTCGAGGGGACTCAGCCTTTCTCTCTCGGTCACAGCCAAGGGCAATCGGGCTTCCCCTCGAATGCAGGGGCGAAGGTCGTGCTTTTCCGCGCGGCGCGCAGGGGGAAGCGGGGGTGGCCTCTCTGAATCGGGGGCGTGGCGCCTCGGGGAGCCTCTCTTGTTGCCTCTGAGAAGTCCAGGCCTCCTTTGACATCGCCAGGGGCTGCTGGGCTTCCCCTCGCCTCACGTCCAGGGAACTGGACTCGCTTGCCGATGGGGGTTCCTCGGGGACCTTTGGTCTTGCGGCCGGAACTGGCCCCTTGGGGCCTCTTCTCGAACCTCAGGAGAGGCGAGAGTCCCGCTCTGGAGGTGCGAGGGAATGTAGGGATTGCGATGGCATTCAGGAAGGGGATTGGACCCCCCTTTCGAGAGGAGGGGCCGACGGCGACGGGGGGGCCCCTCGCGAGCGGCCTCTGGAGACTCAGGGTTCCGCTCGCCTGTGGACACGGGTATCCCAGGGAACCTCTGGGGGCGCCTAGAGGGAGTCCAGCCTCCGTTGCAGCGCCAGAGAGAAGGCAGGACGGCTCTCGCGTCGCTGCAGATCCCAAGGGCCCCGTCTCGCAAGGAGGGGGGCCCGGGGGACGCCCTCGCGGTGTGGCGGGAAGCCCCGCTTTCTTGGCAGGTTGGCCCGGGGATCTCGGGGGACACCTGGAGTCGCCCGCAAGGAGTCAAGCCCCGTTCGGAGCCGGAACAGGTGCCGGGGCATGCTCTCCATGCCCTGCAAGGGAAAAGCGCCTCCTCCCTCTATGGGCGTGGCCTCACGGGGGTGTTCTCGACTTGCGGCGGTGCATTCTCGAGTTGCGGCGGTACCCCGGCCCGTCTCCCCCGTTAGCCCAGCGGGGTCGCCATGCCTCCTTTCGAGCGGACAGGGGCCCGAGCAGCCTCGGGATTCGCCAGGAGGCGCTGCAGCGCCCTGGGTCCGCGTCAGGCATGGAGCTAGGGACCCTCGGGGGTCCCCGGAGGGGGGGAGGGGACAGGTATAACTGGCACCTGTGGGGTGGCCTCCAGGGAGTCGAGGGGACTCAGCCTTTCTCTCCGGTCACAGCCAAGGGCAATCGGGCTTCCCCTCGAATGCAGGGGCGAAGGTCGTGCTTTTCCGCGCGGCGCAGGGGGAAGCGGGGGTGGCCTCTCTGAATCGGGGGCGTGGCGCCTCGGGGAGCCTCTCTTGTTGCCTCTGAGAAGTCCAGGCCTCCTTTGACATCGCCAGGGGCTGCTGGGCTTCCCCTCGCCTCACGTCCAGGGAACTGGACTCGCTTGCCGATGGGGGTTCCTCGGGGACCTTTGGTCTTGCGGCCGGAACTGGCCCCTTGGGGCCTCTTCTCGAACCTCAGGAGAGGCGAGAGTCCCGCTCTGGAGGTGCGAGGGAATGTAGGGATTGCGATGGCATTCAGGAAGGGGATTGGACCCCCCTTTCGAGAGGAGGGGGCCGACGGCGACGGGGGGCCCCTCGCGAGCGGCCTCTGGAGACTCAGGGTTCCGCTCGCCTGTGGACACGGGTATCCCAGGGAACCTCTGGGGGCGCCTAGAGGGAGTCCAGCCTCGTTGCAGCGCCAGAGAGAAGGCAGGACGGCTCTCGCGTCGCTGCAGATCCCAAGGGCCCCGTCTCGCAAGGAGGGGGGCCCGGGGGACGCCCTCGCGGTGTGGCGGGAAGCCCCCGCTTTCTTGGCAGGTTGGCCCGGGGATCTCGGGGGACACCTGGAGTCGCCCGCAAGGAGTCAAGCCCCGTTCGGAGCCGGAACAGGTGCCGGGGCATGCTCTCCATGCCCTGCAAGGAAAAAAGCGCCTCCTCCCTCTATGGGCGTGGCCTCACGGGGGTTTCTCGACTTGCGGGGGTTGCATTCTCGAGCTTGCTGGGGAGTTACAATGTCCGTCATCACCACAGTTAAGCCAGCGGAGTCGCCCAATGCCTCCTTTCGAGCGGAAGGGGGCCCCGAGCAGCCTCGGGATTCGCCAGGAGGCGCTGCAGCGCCCTGGGTCCGCGTCAGGCATGGAGCTAGGACCCTCGGGGGTCCCCGGAGGGGGGGAGGGGACAGGTATAACTGGCACCTGTGGGGTGGCCTCCAGGGAGTCGAGGGGACTCAGCCTTTCTCTCCGGTCACAGCCAAGGGCAATCGGGCTTCCCCTCGAATGCAGGGGGCGAAGGTCGTGCTTTTCCGCGCGGCGCAGGGGGAAGCGGGGGGGTGGCCTCTCTGAATCGGGGGCGTGGCGCCTCGGGGAGCCTCTCTTGTTGCCTCTGAGAAGTCCAGGCCTCCTTTGACATCGCCAGGGGCTGCTGGGCTTCCCCTCGCCTCACGTCCAGGGAACTGGACTCGCTTGCTTGCCGATGGGGGTTCCTCGGGGACCTTTGGTCTTTGCGGCCGGAACTGGCCCCTTGGGGCCTCTTCTCGAACCTCAGGAGAGGCGAGAGTCCCGCTCTGGAGGTGCGAGGGAATGTAGGGATTGCGATGGCATTCAGGAAGGGGATTGGACCCCCCTTTCGAGAGGAGGGGCCGACGGCGACGGGGGGCCCCTCGCGAGCGGCCTCTGGAGACTCAGGGTTCCGCTCGCCTGTGGACACGGGTATCCCAGGGAACCTCTGGGGGCGCCTAGAGGGAGTCCAGCCTCCGTTGCAGCGCCAGAGAGAAGGCAGGACGGCTCTCGCGTCGCTGCAGATCCCAAGGGCCCCGTCTCGCAAGGAGGGGGGCCCGGGGGACGCCCTCGCGGTGTGGCGGGAAGCCCCGCTTTCTTGGCAGGTTGGCCCGGGGATCTCGGGGGACACCTGGAGTCGCCCGCAAGGAGTCAAGCCCCGTTCGGAGCCGGAACAGGTGCCGGGGCATGCTCTCCATGCCCTGCAAGGGAAAAGCGCCTCCTCCCTCTATGGGCGTGGCCTCACGGGGGTTTATCACTCTGATCTTCTTATCCAACACTCTATTTTCTCTTTACCTCCTTCCCTCACACCCCCTAAATCCCTCCAGGTCGCCCCAATGCCCTGCCTTCGAGCGTGGGACAGGCGGGCCTTAGCAGAACACTCCTAGATGTTCGCGCCTGAGACGACGCTGCGCACAGCGCTGCTGTGGGCCTCCATCTTCAACCCATTGGTGATAGCTCAGGGCGCCACTCTTGAGTCCCTCTACTCTTATAACACCTTCACAAGTTTAGACATCTATGGTCAACGCTTGTGGGAGTCGGCCTCCACCAGTGAGTTGCAGGGGTAACTACCTTCAGCACCTCTCCATGTTTGCTCATCAAGCCCAAGCTCACATGCAGTTTCTTTGTGTTACTCGGAACTGCACACGCCCTAACAGGATCCGTGCTTTACTCCAGCCGGCGTATATGAGTAGACACAGCGGGTATGTGTTACCGACATCGATCTGACGTCGGGGGACAGTGAGCCGCTTGGCGAGCACATTGAGCTTGTTCGCACGGGAATCTGAGATGTACGCAGTGCCTTCCCTTGTGTTTGATTAGAAAGGGCGAGGCTCACTGGGGCTGTCTCTTCACGCGCCAAACTTCCAACGGGAACGTGCGAGCTGCATCTTGCCGGTATGCGCGATTCCTGCGAGGACCTTTGTCGTTGAGTCCCGGGGAGCCATAGTGGTGCCCATTGGGGGGCCCTTCTCTTGAACTCTCCGACATATAGGGTGACTAGTGCTGCTATGCTGTAGGACTTAACGAGGGGATTGTAGATTTTAACAACCTGCAATGTTGACAGTGTGAAACCAGTGCTATACAGGGACCCCCCCACTGTCGATATTTTGTGCTGACGTAGACGCGTGAGCGGGACGCGCTTCGCGAACGCGCCTCATGGTGTGTGAGGGGTTACAGCTCGCCACATGTAAGACGACTCTGTCCTACCAGCACAAACCCTCTGCAGTGGCCCTAAGGAGGGCGTACCTCAGACCAAGATTCTGTTGTGATTAAGAGGTGACAAGAGCAGGAAACACGGGTCTCGAGGATGCGCTTGCAGATCCCCCAAAAGACGTACCAGTATTAGTGCTAAGAGAGGCTCTGCAGCTATGCCTCACCACTTCATGCTGCAAAGTGGTGGTAAGTGACTGCTTCTTTCTAAGCAGCTTTGTCAATAAATGTCGGGGTCAGACCGGAACTAGCCCCAAGGGTGTCAATCAGCAAACACCAGTTCGCGGAGCCACCCGTGTGCAGACATGTGCTGGCGCCGTGCTCACTCGCATGCCCTAGCAAACAAGGTGCAAAAACCGCATCTCCGCATGACCAGGGAGCTGGCCCTCACCGCGGGAGAGAGTTTCTCCTCCGACTTGCGCGCTCAGTACCCAAGTCTCCTGAGCTGCGGTCGATCTACACACAGATCGACTCACATAGCACATGCCTTTGTTACAGCCCAAAGGCGGGGCTCGCCATACTGCTTCCCCCATGTAACAACGAGATTCGTCATAGTCCAGACTATGTGTGCGCGCAGCGCTGCTGTTATTCACAGCCGTAGGCAGGTGCTGCAAAGCGCCGCATGGGGTCCACGGTGTCCAATCTATGGAAGACTATGGTCGCATCATGTAATGTCCCCAAACCGGACACGGGGGGAAGTGGGACAGGTATAACTGTGCACCTGTGGTGAGTGGGGAGCCTTGTCTGCGTAGAAGACTAAGGAGGGGACATTTAGCGCCCTATGTAACAAGTCACACGTCCCAGCAGCTAGTGTGTAACTGACCTATCATATGTGTGATAGGATCAGGATTAGATATCACCATTATAAAACGCTACGGCGCAAATCTTGCAGGGGTGGCCTGTCGCTGAAAGTCGGCAATGTTTATAAGCGTGAGCCTGGGTCGACTTGCTACAGATAAGTTCAGCCTTGCCTTTATGCGTACATCTCTCCAGCGAGGCTGCTAAGCTTCCCCGCCTCACGTACGCATGAACAAGAACGTGCTTGGATAGCGAATTTTAACTCAAGCTTGCCGGATGGGTTACACCGTATCTTTATGTCTTGCGCGGATCGGGACAACTAGCCCCTTACGCGCAGATCCACTTATCGAACCTCACAGGAGAGGGGCGGAGCAGTCTGCAATATGGTGAGGTGTCGCAAAATGACGAATGCCTTTGTATGTGTGAAGAGGCACTCAGAACGGGCAATTGAAACATGAGCATTCGAAGGGCACGGGTGCCGCGTGACTGTTTCGGGGGGGCTCCCAATCTCGTATCGTAGACGTCAGCTCTTTGTTCGACTCAATGTGTTCCGCGGGGCCCCTGTGGACACTACGGGTACTACCCAGGAGGAACTCCACGAGGGCGCCTAAGGGGAGTCCAGCCTCTCGCGTTGCCTAGCGAGACCAGACAGACGAATGGGTCGAGTGGCGCGGCTTCTCATTGTCAGCTGCAGTACCCCTAAGGGCCCCTAACAGACTCGCCGCCAGGGAGGGGGGCGCCGGGTGTGACGCGCCCACACGGAGGTGGACTGTAGGAATGTACCCCCTAAGCTTTCAAGCCCCGTTCGGAGCCGGAACAGGTGCCGGGGCATGCTCTCCATGCCCTGCAAGGGAAAAGCGCCTCCTCCCTCTATGGGCGTGGCCTCACGGGGGTGTTCTCGACTTGCGGCGGTGCATTCTCGAGTTGCGGCGGGTACCCCGGCCCGTCTCCCCCGTTAGCCCAGCGGGGTCGCCATGCCTCCTTTCGAGCGGACAGGGGCCCGAGCAGCCTCGGGATTCGCCAGGAGGCGCTGCAGCGCCCTGGGTCCGCGTCAGGCATGGAGCTAGGACCCTCGGGGGTCCCCGGAGGGGGGGAGGGGACAGGTATAACTGGCACCTGTGGGGTGGCCTCCAGGGAGTCGAGGGGACTCAGCCTTTCTCTCCGGTCACAGCCAAGGGCAATCGGGCTTCCCCTCGAATGCAGGGGCGAAGGTCGTGCTTTTCCGCGCGGCGCAGGGGGAAGCGGGGGTGGCCTCTCTGAATCGGGGGCGTGGCGCCTCGGGGAGCCTCTCTTGTTGCCTCTGAGAAGTCCAGGCCTCCTTTGACATCGCCAGGGGCTGCTGGGCTTCCCCTCGCCTCACGTCCAGGGAACTGGACTCGCTTGCCGATGGGGGTTCCTCGGGGACCTTTGGTCTTGCGGCCGGAACTGGCCCCTTGGGGCCTCTTCTCGAACCTCAGGAGAGGCGAGAGTCCCGCTCTGCTCTGGAGGTGCGAGGGAATGTAGGGATTGCGATGGCATTCAGAAGGGGATTGGACCCCCCTTTCGAGAGGAGGGGCCGACGGCGACGGGGGCCCCTCGCGAGCGGCCTCTGGAGACTCAGGGTTCCGCTCGCCTGTGGACACGGGTATCCCAGGGAACCTCTGGGGGCGCCTAGAGGGAGTCCAGCCTCCGTTGCAGCGCCAGAGAGAAGGCAGGACGGCTCTCGCGTCGCTGCAGATCCCAAGGGCCCCGTCTCGCAAGGAGGGGGGCCCGGGGGACGCCCTCGCGGTGTGGCGGGAAGCCCCGCTTTCTTGGCAGGTTGGCCCGGGGATCTCGGGGGACACCTGGAGTCGCCCGCAAGGAGTCAAGCCCCGTTCGGAGCCGGAACAGGTGCCGGGGCATGCTCTCCATGCCCTGCAAGGGAAAAGCGCCTCCTCCCTCTATGGGCGTGGCCTCACGGGGGTGTTCTCGACTTGCGGCGGTGCATTCTCGAGTTGCGGCGGGTACCCCGGCCCGTCTCCCCCGTTAGCCCAGCGGGGTCGCCATGCCTCCTTTCGAGCGGACAGGGGCCCGAGCAGCCTCGGGATTCGCCAGGAGGCGCTGCAGCGCCCTGGGTCCGCGTCAGGCATGGAGCTAGGACCCTCGGGGGTCCCCGCGGGGGGGGAGGGGACAGGTATAACTGGCACCTGTGGGGTGGCCTCCAGGGAGTCGAGGGGACTCAGCCTTTCTCTCCGGTCACAGCCAAGGGCAATCGGGCTTCCCCTCGAATGCAGGGGCGAAGGTCGTGCTTTTCCGCGCGGCGCAGGGGAAGCGGGGGTGGCCTCTCTGAATCGGGGGCGTGGCGCCTCGGGGAGCCTCTCTTGTTGCCTCTGAGAAGTCCAGGCCTCCTTTGACATCGCCAGGGGCTGCTGGGCTTCCCCTCGCCTCACGTCCAGGGAACTGGACTCGCTTGCCGATGGGGGTTCCTCGGGGACCTTTGGTCTTGCGGCCGGAACTGGCCCCTTGGGGCCTCTTCTCGAACCTCAGGAGAGGCGAGAGTCCCGCTCTGGAGGTGCGAGGGAATGTAGGGATTGCGATGGCATTCAGGAAGGGGATTGGACCCCCCTTTCGAGAGGAGGGGCCGACGGCGACGGGGGGCCCCTCGCGAGCGGCCTCTGGAGACTCAGGGTTCCGCTCGCCTGTGGACACGGGTATCCCAGGGAACCTCTGGGGCGCCTAGAGGGAGTCCAGCCTCCGTTGCAGCGCCAGAGAGAAGGCAGGACGGCTCTCGCGTCGCTGCAGATCCCAAGGGCCCCGTCTCGCAAGGAGGGGGGCCGGCCTCCAGGGAGTCGAGGGGACTCACCCTTTCTCTCCGGTCACAGCCAAGGGCAATCGGGCTTCCCCTCGAATGCAGCGAAAGGGCGAAGGTCCGTGGCTTTTCCGCGCGGCGCAGGGGGAAGCGGGGTGTGGCCTCTCTGAATCGGGGGCGTGGCGCCTCCGGGGAGCCTCTCTTGTTGCCTCTGAGAAGTCCAGGCCTCCTTTGACATCGCCAGGGGCTGCTGGGCCTCCCCCCTCGCCTCACGTCCCCCAGGGAACTGGACTCGCTTGCCGATGGGGGTTCCTCGGGGACCTTTGGTCTTGCGGCCGGAACTGGCCCCCCTTGGGGCCTCTTCTCGAACCTCAGGAGAGGCGAGAGTCCCGCTCTGGAGGTGCGAGGGAATGTAGGGATTGCGATGGCATTCAGGAAGGGGATTGGACCCCCCTTTCGAGAGGAGGGGCCGACGGCGACGGGGGGCCCCTCGCGAGCGGCCTCTGGAGACTCAGGGGTTCCGCTCGCCCTGTGGACACGGGTATCCCCAGGGAACCTCTGGGGGCGCCTAGAGGGAGTCCCAGCCTCCGTTGCAGCGCCAGAGAGAAGGCAGGACGGCTCTCGGAGTCGCTGCAGATCCCAAGGCCCGGCCCGTCTCGGCAAGGAGGGGGGCCCGGGGGGGACCGCCCTCATGGTTTGTGGCGGGAAGCCCCGCTTTTCTTGGGCAGGTTGGCCCGGGGGGGAATCTCGGGGGACACCTGGAGTCTTCGCCCCGCCCAAGGAGGTCAAGCCCCCGTTCGGAGCCGGAACAGGTGGGGGGCATGCTCTCCATGCCCTGCAAAGGGAAAAGCGCCTCCTCCCCTCTATGGGCGTGTGGCCTCACGGGGGTGTTCTCGACTTGCGGCGGTGCATTCTCGAGTTGCGGCGGGTACCCCGGCCCGTCTCCCCCGTTAGCCCAGCGGGGTCGCCATGCCTCCTTTCGAGCGGACAGGGGCCCGAGCAGCCTCGGGATTCGCCAGGAGGCGCTGCAGCGCCCTGGGTCCGCGTCAGGCATGGAGCTAGGACCCTCGGGGGTCCCCCGGAGGGGGGGAGGGGACAGGTATAACTGGCACCTGTGGGGTGGGCCTCCAGGGAGTCGAGGGGAGGGGGCCTCTCTGAATCGGGGGCGTGGCGCCTCGGGGGAGCCTCTCTTGTTGCCTCTGAGAAGTCCAGGCCTCCTTTGACATCGCCAGGGGCTGCTGGGCTTCCCCCCTCGCCTCACGTCCAGGGAAACTGGACTCGCTTGCCGATGGGGGTTCCTCGGGGGACCTTTGGTCTTGCGGCCGGAACTGGCCCCTTGGGGCCTCTTCTCGAGAACCTCGAACCTCAGGGAGAGGCGAGAGAGTCCCGCTCTGGAGGTGCGAGGGAATGTAGGGGATTGCGATGGCATTCAGGAAGGGGGGATTGGACCCCCCTTTCGAGAGGAGGGGGGCCGACGACGACGGGGGGCCCCTCGCGAGCGCGCGGCCTCTGGAGACTCAGGGTTCCGCTCGCGCCTGTGGACACGGGTATCCCAGGGAAACCTCTGGGGGCGCGCCAGAGAGGGAGTCCAGCCTCCGTTGATCCCAGCGCCAGAGAGAAAGGCAGGACGGCTCTCGCGTCGCTGCAGATCCCAAGGGCGCCCCCGTCTCGCAAGGAGGGGGGGGCGGGGGGGGACGCCCTCTCGCGGTGTGGCGGGAAGCCCCCCGCTTTCTTGGCAGGGCCGGGGTTGGCCCGGGGGATCCTCTCGCGGGGGACACCTGGAGTCGCCCCGCAAGGAGTCAAGCCCCGTTATTCGGGGCCGGGGGGCAGCTTAGGCAGGTGGCCGCGGGGGGGCATGCTCTCCATGCCCCTGCAAATGCAAGGGAAAAGCGCCTTCCTCCCTCTATGGGCGGTGGGCCTCACGGGGGTGTTCTCGGACTTGCGGCGGTGCATTCTCGAGTTGCGGCGGCGGGTACCCCCGGCCCGTCTCCCCCGTTAGCCCCCAGCCCAGCGGGGTCGCCATGCCTCCTTTCGAGCGGACAGGGGACAGGGGCCCGAGCAGCCTCGGGATTCGCCAGGGAGGCGCTGCAGCGCCCTGGGTCCGCGTCAGGCATGGAGCTAGGACCCTCGGGGGTCCCGGGGGGGGGGGAGGGGACAGGTATAACTGGCACCTGTGGGGGGGTGGCCTCCAGGGGAGTCGAGGGGACTCAGCCTTTTCTTTCTCTCCGGTCACAGCCAAGGGCAATCGGGCTTCCCCTCGAATGCAGGGGGCGAAGGTCGTGCTTTTTTCCGCGCGGCGCAGGGGGGCAGGGGGGAAGGGGGGGGGGTGGCCTCTCTGAATCGGGGGGGGCGTGGCGCCTCGGGGAGCCTCTCTTGTTGCCTCTGAGAAGTCCAGGCCTCCTTTGACATCGCCAGGGGCTGCTGCTGGGCTTCCCCCTCGCCTCACGTCCAGGGAACTGGACTCGCTTGCCGATGGGGGTTCCTCCTCGGGGACCTTTGGGTCTTGCGGCCGGAACTGGCCCCTTGGGGCCTCTTCTCGAACCTCAGGAGAGGCGAGAGTCCCCGCTCTGGAGGTGCGAGGGAATGTAGGGATTGCGATGGCATTCAGGAAGGGGATTGGACCCCCCTTTCGAGAGGAGGGGCCGACGGCGACGGGGGGCCCCTCGCGAGCGAGCGGCCTCTGGAGACTCAGGGTTCCGCTCGCCTGTGGACACGGGTATCCCAGGGAACCTCTCTGGGGGCGCCTAGAGGGAGTCCAGCCTCCGTTGCAGCGCCAGAGAGAAGGCAGGACGGCTCTCTCGCGTCGCTGCAGATCCCAAGGGCCCCGTCTCGCAAGGAGGGGGGCCCGGGGGACGCCCTCGCCTCGCGGTGTGGCGGGAAGCCCCGCTTTCTTGGCAGGTTGGCCCGGGGATCTCGGGGGACACCTGGAGTCGCCCGCAAGGAGTCAAGCCCCGTTCGGAGCCGGAACAGGTGCCGGGGCATGCTCTCCATGCCCTGCAAGGGAAAAGCGCCTCCCTCCCTCTATGGGCGTGGCCTCACGGGGGTGTTCTCTCTCGACTTGCGGCGGTGCATTCTCGAGTTGCGGCGGGTACCCCGGCCCGTCTCCCCCGTTAGCCCAGCGGGGTCGCCATGCCTCCTTTTCGAGCGGACAGGGGCCCGAGCAGCCTCGGGATTCGCCAGGAGGCGCTGCAGCGCCCTGGGTCCGCGTCAGGCATGGAGCTAGGACCCTCGGGGGTCCCCGGAGGGGGGGGAGGGGACAGGTATAACTGGCACCTGTGGGGTGGCCTCCAGGGAGTCGAGGGGACTCAGCCTTTCTCTCCGGTCACAGCCAAGGGCAATCGGGCTTCCCCTCGAATGCAGGGGCGAAGGTCGTGCTTTTTCCGCGCGCGGCGCAGGGGGGAAGCGGGGGGGTGGCCTCTCTCTGAATCGGGGGCGTGGCGCCTCGGGGAGCCTCTCTTGTTGCCTCTGAGAAGTCCAGGCCTCCTTTGACATCGCCAGGGGCTGCTGGGCTTCCCCTCGCCTCACGTCCAGGGAACTGGACTCGCTTGCCGATGGGGGTTCCTCGGGGACCTTTGGTCTTGCGGCCGGAACTGGCCCCTTGGGGGCCTCTTCTCGAACCTCAGGAGAGGCGAGAGTCCCGCTCTGGAGGTGCGAGGGAATGTAGGGATTGCGATGGCATTCAGGAAGGGGATTGGACCCCCCTTTTCGAGAGGAGGGGCCGACGGCGACGGGGGGGCCTCGCTCGCTGGATGCCAGGACTGGAGACTCAGGGTTCCGCTCGCCTGTGGACACGGGTATCCCAGGGAACCTCTGGGGGGCGCCTAGAGGGAGTCCAGCCTCCGTTGCAGCGCCAGAGAGAAGGCAGGACGGCTCTCGCGTCGCTGCAGATCCCAAGGGGCCCCGTCTCGCAAGGAGGGGGGGCCCGGGGGACGCCCTCGCGGCGGTGTGTGTGTGGCGGGAAGCCCCGCTTTCTTGGCAGGTTGGCCCGGGGATCTCGGGGGACACCTGGAGTCGCCCGCAAGGAGTCAAGCCCCGTTCGGAGCCGGAACAGGTGCCGGGGGCATGCTCTCCATGCCCTGCAAGGGAAAAAGCGCCTCCTCCCTCTATGGGCGTGGCCTCACGGGGGGTGTTCTCGACTTGCGGCGGTGCATTCTCGAGTTGCGGCGGGTACCCCGGCCCGTCTCCCCCCGTTAGCCCAGCGGGGTCGCCATGCCTCCTTTCGAGCGGACAGGGGCCCGAGCAGCCTCGGGATTCGCCAGGAGGCGCTGCAGCGCCCTGGGTCCGCGTCAGGCATGGAGCTAGGACCCTCGGGGGTCCCCGGAGGGGGGAGGGGACAGGTATAACTGGCACCTGTGGGGTGGCCTCCAGGGAGTCGAGGGGACTCAGCCTTTCTCTCCGGTCACAGCCAAGGGCAATCGGGCTTCCCCTCGAATGCAGGGGCGAAGGTCGTGCTTTTCCGCGCGGCGCAGGGCAGGGGGAAGCGGGGGTGGCCTCTCTCTGAAATCGGGGGCGTGGCGCCTCGGGGAGCCTCTCTTTGTTGCCTCTGAGAAGTCCAGGCCTCCTTTGACATCGCCAGGGGCTGCTGGGCTTCCCCTCGCCTCACGTCCAGGGAACTGGACTCGCTTGCCGATGGGGGTTCCTCGGGGACCTTTGGTCTTGCGGCCGGAACTGGCCCCTTGGGGCCTCTTCTCGAACCTCAGGAGAGGCGAGAGAGTCCCGCTCTGGAGGTGCGAGGGAATGTAGGGATTGCGATGGCATTCAGGAAGGGGATTGGACCCCCCCCCTTTCGAGAGGAGGGGGCCGACGGCGACGGGGGGGGCCCCTCGCGAGCGGCCTCTGGAGACTCAGGGTTCCGCTCGCCTGTGGACACGGGTATCCCAGGGAACCTCTGGGGGCGCCTAGAGGGAGTCCAGCCTCCGTTGCAGCGCCAGAGAGAAGGCAGGACGGCTCTCGCGTCGCTGCAGATCCCAAGGGCCCCGTCTCGCAAGGAGGGGGGCCCGGGGGACGCCCCCTCGCGGTGTGGCGGGAAGCCCCGCTTTCTTGGCAGGTTGGCCCGGGGATCTCGGGGGACACCTGGAGTCGCCCGCAAGGAGTCAAGCCCCGTTCGGAGCCGCGGAACAGGTGCCGGGGCATGCTCTCCATGCCCTGCAAGGGAAAAGCGCCTCCTCCCTCTATGGGCGTGGCCTCACGGGGGTGTTCTCGACTTGCGGCGGTGCATTCTCGAGTTGCGGCGGGTACCCCGGCCCGTCTCCCCCGTTAGCCCAGCGGGGTCGCCATGCCTCCTTTCGAGCGGACAGGGGCCCGAGCAGCCTCGGGATTCGCCAGGAGGCGCTGCAGCGCCCTGGGTCCGCGTCAGGCATGGAGCTAGGGACCCTCGGGGGTCCCCGGAGGGGGGGAGGGGACAGGTATAACTGGCACCTGTGGGGTGGCCTCCAGGGGAGTCGAGGGGACTCAGCCTTTCTCTCCGGTCACAGCCAAGGGCAATCGGGCTTCCCCTCGAATGCAGGGGCGAAGGTCCGTGCTTTTTCGCGCGGGCGCAGGGGGGGAAGCGGGGGTGGCCTCTCTGAATCGGGGGGCGTGGCGCCTCGGGGAGCCTCTCTTGTTGCCTCTCTGAGAAGTCCAGGCCTCCTTTGACATCGCCAGGGGCTGCTGGGCTTCCCTCCCCTCACCTCACGTCCAGGAACTGGACTCGCTTGCCGATGGGGGGTTCCTCGGGGGACCTTTGGTCTTGCGGCCGGAACTGGCCCCTTGGGGCCTCTTCTCGAACCTCAGGAGAGGCGAGAGTCCCGCTCTGGAGGTGCGAGGGAATGTAGGGATTGCGATGGCATTCAGGAAGGGGATTGGACCCCCCTTTCGAGAGGAGGGGGGCCGACGGCGACGGGGGGCCCCCTCGCGAGCGGCCTCTGGAGACTCAGGGTTCCGCTCGCCTGTGGACACGGGTATCCCAGGGGAACTCTGGGGGCGCCTAGAGGGAGTCCAGCCTCCGTTGCAGCGCCAGAGAGAAGGCAGGACGGCTCTCGCGTCGCTGCAGATCCCAAGGGCCCCGTCTCGCAAGGAGGGGGCCCGGGGGGACGCCCTCGCGGTGTGTGGCGGGAAGCCCCGCTTTCTTGGCAGGTTGGCCCGGGGATCTCGGGGGACACCTGGAGTCGCCCGCAAGGAAGGAGTCAAGCCCCGTTCGGAGCCGGAAACAGGTGCCGGGGCATGCTCTCCATGCCCTGCAAGGGGAAAAGCGCCTCCTCCCCCTCTATGGGCGTGGCCTCACGGGGGTGTTCTCGACTTGCGGCGGTGCATTCTCGAGTTTGCGGCGGGTACCCCGGCCCGTCTTCCCCGTTAGCCCAGCGGGGTCGCCATGCCTCCTTTTCGAGGGGACAGGGGCCCGAGCAGCCTCGGGATTCGCCAGGAGGCGCTGCAGCGCCCTGGGTCCGCGTCAGGCATGGAGCTAGGACCCTCGGGGGTCCCCGGGGGGGGGGAGGGGACAGGTATAACTGGCACCTGTGGGGTGGCCTCCAGGGAGTCGAGGGGACTCAGCCTTTCTCTCCGGTCACAGCCAAGGGCAATCGGGCTTTCCCCTCGAATGCAGGGGCGAAGGTCGTGCTTTTTCCGCGCGGCGCAGGGGGAAGCGGGGGGTGGCCTCTCTGAATCGGGGGCGTGGCGCCTCGGGGAGCCTCTCTTGTTGCCTCTGAGAAGTCCAGGCCTCCTTTGACATCGCCAGGGGCTGCTGGGCTTCCCCTCGCCTCACGTCCAGGGAACTGGACTCGCTTGCCGATGGGGGGGTTCCTCGGGGACCTTTGGTCTTGCGGCCGGAACTGGCCCCTTGGGGCCTCTTCTCGAACCTCAGGAGAGGCGAGAGTCCCGCTCTGGAGGTGCGAGGGAATGTAGGGATTGCGATGGCATTCAGGAAGGGGATTGGGACCCCCCTTTCGAGAGGAGGGGCCGACGGCGACGGGGGGCCCCTCGCGAGCGGCCTCTGGAGACTCAGGGTTTCCGCTCGCCTGTGGACACGGGTATCCCAGGGGAACCTCTGGGGGCGCCTAGAGGGAGTCCAGCCTCCGTTGCAGCGCCAGAGAGAAGGCAGGACGGCTCTCTCTCGCGTCGCTGCAGATCCCAAGGGCCCCGTCTCGCAAGGAGGGGGGCCCGGGGGACGCCCTCGCGGTGTGGCGGGAAGCCCCGCTTTCTTGGCAGGTTGGCCCGGGGATCTCGGGGGACACCTGGAGTCGCCCGCAAGGAGTCAAGCCCCGTTCGGAGCCGGAACAGGTGCCGGGGCATGCTCTCCATGCCCTGCAAGGGAAAAGCGCCTCCTCCCTCTCTATGGGCGTGGCCTCCACACGGGGGTGTTCTCGACTTGCGGCGGTGCATTCTCGAGTTGCGGCGGGTACCCCGGGCCCGTCTCCCCCCGTTAGCCCAGCGGGGGGTCGCCATGCCTCCTTTCGAGCGGACAGGGGCCCCGAGCAGCCTCGGGATTCGCCAGGAGGCGCTGCAGCAGCGCCCTGGGTCCGCGTCAGGCATGGAGCTAGGACCCTCGGGGGTCCCCGGAGGGGGGGGAGGGGACAGGTATAACTGGCACCTGTGGGGTGGCCTCCAGGGAGTCGAGGGGGACTCAGCCTTTCTCTCTCACGGTCACAGCCAAGGGCAATCGGGCTTCCCCCTCGAATGCAGGGGCGAAGGTCGTGCTTTTTTTTCCGCGCGGCGCAGCAGGGGGAAGCGGGGGTGGCCTCTCTGAATCGGGGGCGTGGCGCGCTCGGGGGAGCGCCTCTCTTGTTTGCCTCTGAGAAGTCCCAGGCCTCCTTTGACATCGCCAGGGGCTGCTGGGCTTCCCCTCGCTCTCACGTCCAGGGAACTGGACTCGCGCTTGCCGATGGGGGTTCCTCGGGGACCTTTGGTCTTGCGGCCCGGGAACTGGGCCCCTTGGGGCCTCTTCTTCTCGAACCTCAGGAGAGGCGAGAGAGTCCCGCTCTGGAGGTGCGAGGGAATGTAGGGGATTGCGATGGCATTCAGGAAGGGGATTGGACCCCCCTTTCGAGAGGAGGGGCCCGACGGCGACGGGGGCCCCCCTCGCGAGCGGCCTCTGGAGACTCAGGGTTCCGCTCGCGCCTGTGGACACGGGTATCCCAGGGAACCTCTGGGGGCGCCTAGAGGGAGTCCAGCCTCCTCTCCGCAGCAGCGCGGCCAGAGAGAAGGCAGGACGATCGGTCTCTCTCGCGTCGCTGCAGATCCCAAGGGCCCCCGTCTCGCAAGGAGAGGGGGGGCCCCGGGGGACGCCCTCGCGCGGTGTGGCGGGGAAGCCCCCGCTTTCTTGGCAGGTTGGGCCCGGGGATCTCGGGGGGACACCTGGAGTCGTCGCGCAAGGAGTCAAGCCCCGTTCGGAGCCGGAACAGGTGCCGTGCCCGGGGGGCATGCTCTCCACATGCCCTGCAAGGGAAAAAAAAAGCGCCTCCTCCCTCTATGGGGGCGTGGCCTCATCACGGGGTGTTCTTCTCGACTTGCGGGCGGGTGCATTCTCGAGTTGCGGCGGCGGGTACCCCGGCCCGTCTCCCCCCGTTAGCCAGCAGCGGGTCGCCATGCCTCCTTTCGAGCGGACACAGGGGCCCGAGCAGCCTCGGGATTCGCCAGGAGGCGCTGCAGCGCCCCTGGGTCCGCGTCGTCAGGCATGGAGCTAGGACCCTCGGGGGGTCCCGGAGGAGTGGGGGGGGGGGGAGGGGACAGGTATAACTGGGCACCTGTGGGGTGGCCTCCAGGGAGTCGAGGGGACTCAGCCTTTCTCTCTCCGGTCACAGCCCAAGGGCAATCGGGCTTCCCCCTCGAATGCAGGGGCGAAGGTCGTGCTTTTTTCGCCGCGCGCAGCGAGGCGCAGGGGGAAGCGGGGGGGGTGGCCTCTCTGAATCGGGGGGGCGTGGCGCCTCGGGGAGCCTCTCTTGTTGCCTCTGAGAAGTCCAGGCCTCCTTTGACATCGCCAGGGGCTGCTGGGGCTTCCCCTCGCCTCACGTCCAGGGAACTGGACTCGCTTGCTGCCGATGGGGGTTCCTCGGGGGGACCTTTGGTCTTGCGGCCGGAACTGGCCCCTGGGGGGGCTTCTTCTCGAATTTTCAGGAGAGAGGCGATGAGGTCCCCCGCTCTGGAGGGTGCGAGGGGGAATGTAGGGATTGCGATGGGGCATTCAGGGAAGGAGGGGATTGGACCCCCCCCCTTTCGAGAGGAGGGGAGGGGGGCCGACGGCGACGGGGGGCCCCTCGCGAGCGGCCCTCTGGGAGACTCAGGGTTCCGCTCGCCTGTGGACACGGGGTATCCCAGGGAACCTCTGGGGGCGCCTAGAGGGAGTCCAGCTCCTCCGTTTGCAGCGCCAGAGAGAAGGCAGGACGGCTCTCTCGAGTCGCTGCAGATCCCAAGGGGCCCCGTCTCGCAAGGAGGGGGGGCCGGGGGGGGACGCCCTCGCGGGTGTGGCACCTTGCTTAATGTGGGAAGCCCCGCTTTTCTTGGCAGGTTTGGCCCGGGGATCTCGGGGGACACCTGGAGAGTCGCCCGCCGCAAGGAGAGTCAAGCCCCGTTCGGAGCCGGGCCCGGAACACAAGGTGCCGGGGCATGCTCTCCATGCCCCCTGCAAGGGAAAAAAAGCGCCTCCTCCCTCTATATGGCGTGTGCCTCTCACGGGGGTGGTTCTCGACTTGCGGCGGTGCATTCTCGAGTTGCGCGGCGGGGTACCCCCGGCCCGTCTCCCCCCGTTAGCCCCAGCGGCGGGGTCGCCCATGCCTCCTTTCGAGCGGACAGGGGGCCCGAGCAGCCTCGGGGGATTCGCCCAGGAGGCGCTGCAGCGCGCCCCTGGGGTCCGCGTCAGGCATGGAGCTAGGACCCCTCGGGGGTCCCCGGAGGGGGGGGAGGGGACAGGTATAACTGGCACCTGTGTGGGGTGGCCTCCAGGGAGTCGAGGGGACTCATTCTCTCCGGGTCACAGCCAAGGGCAATCGGGGCTTCCCCTCGAAATGCAGGGGCGAAGGTCGTGCTTTTTTTCCGCGCGGCGCAGGGGGAGGGCGGGGGTGGCCTCTCTGAATCGGGGGGCGTGGCGCCTCGGGGAGCCTCTCTTGTTGCCTCTGAGAAGTCCAGGCCTCCTTTGACATCGCCAGGGGCTGCTGGGCTTCCCCTCGCCTCACGTCCAGGGAAACTGGACTCGCTTGCCGATGGGGGGTTCCTCGGGGGACCTTTGGTCTTGCGGGCCGGAACTGGCCCCTTGGGGCCTCTTCTCGAACCTCAGGAGAGGCGAGAGTCCCGCTCTGGAGGTGCGAGGGAATGTAGGGATTGCGATGGCATTCAGGAAGGAAGGGGATTGGGACCCCCCTTTCGAGGAGGGGGGCCGACGGCGACGGGGGGGCCCCCTCGCGAGCGGCCTCTGGAGACTCAGGGGGTTCCGCTCGCCTGTGGACACGGGTATCCCAGGGAACCTCTGGGGGGCGCCTAGAGGGAGTCCAGCCTCCGTTGCAGCGCCAGAGAGAAGGCAGGACGGCTCTCTCGTCGCTGCAGATCCCAAGGGGCCCCGTCTCGCAAGGAGGGGGGGGCCCGGGGGGGGACGCCCTCGCGGGTGGTGGGGGAAGCCCCGCTTTTTCTTGGCAGGTTGGCCCGGGGGATCTCGGGGGACACACCTGGAGTCGCCCGCAAAGGAGTCAAGCCCCGTTCGGAGCCGGAACAGGTGCCCGGGGGCATGCTCTCTCCATGCCCCTGCAAGGGAAAAGCGCCTCCTCCCTCTATGGGCGTGGCCTCAACGGGGGGTGTTTCTCGACTTGCGGCGGTGCATTCTCGAGTTGCGGCGGCGGGTACCCCCGGCCCGTCTCCCCCCCCAGTTAGCCCAGCGGGGTCGCCATGCCTCCTTTCGAGCGGACAGGGGCCCGAGCAGCCTCGGGATTCGCCAGGAGGCGCTGCAGCGCCCTGGGTCCGCGTCAGGCATGGAGCTAGGACCCTCGGGGGGTCCCCGGAGGAGGGGGGGAGGGGACAGGTATATAACTGGCACCTGTGGGGTGGCCTCCAGGGAGTCGAGGGGACTCAGCCTTTCTCTCTCCGGTCACAGCCAAGGGCAATCGGGCTTTCCCCTCGAATGCAGGGGCGAAGGTCGTGCTTTTCCCGCGCGGCGCAGGGGCGAGGGGGAGGGCGGGGGGGGGCCTCTGAATCTGAATCGGTTCCGCGTGGCGCCTCGGGGAGCCTCTCTTGTTGCCTCTGAGAAGTCCAGGCCTCCTTTGACATCGCCAGGGGCTGCTGGGCTTCCCCCCCTCGCCTCACGTCCAGGGAACTGGACTCGCTTGCCGATGGGGGTTCCTCTCGGGGACCTTTTGGTCTCTTGCGGCGGCCGGGAACTGGCCCCCTGGGGGGGCCTTCTTCTCTCGAACCTCAGGAGAGGCGAGAGTCCCCGCTCTGGAGGTGCGAGGGAATGTAGGGATTGCGATGGCATTCAGGAAGGGGGATTGGACCCCCCTTTTTCGAGAGGAGGGGCCCGACGGCGACGACGGGGGGCCCCTCGCCTCGCGAGCGGCCTCTGGAGACTCAGGGTTCCGCTCGCCTGTGGACACGGGTATCCCAGGGAACCTCTGGGGGCGCTAGAGGGAGAGTCCAGCCTCCGTTGCAGCGCGCCAGAGAGAAGGCAGGCAACGGGACGGCTCTCGCGTCGCTGCAGATCCCAAAGGGCCCCGTCTCGCAAGGAGGGGGGCCCGGGGGACGCCCTCGCGGTGTGTGTGGGGGGAAGCCCCGCTTTCTTGGCAGGTTGGCCCGGGGATCTCGGGGGACACCTGGAGTCGCCCGCAAGGAGTCAAGCCCCGTTCGGGAGCCGGAACAGGTGCCGGGGGCATGCTCTCCATGCCCTGCAAGGGGAAAAAAAGCGCCTCCTCCCTCTATGGGCGTGGCCTCACGGGGGTGTGTTCTCGACTTGCGGCGGCGGTGCATTCTCGAGTTGCGGCGGGTACCCCGGCCCGTCTCCCCCGTTAGCCCAGCGGGGTCGTCGCCATGCCTCCTTTCGAGCGGACAGGGGGGTGGGCCCGAGCAGCCTCGGGATTCGCCAGGAGGCCGCTGCAGCGCCCTGGTCCGCGTCAGGCATGGAGCTAGGACCTCTCGGGGGTCCCCCCGGAGGGGGGAGGGGACAGGTATAAACTGGCACCTGTGTGGGGTGGCCTCCAGGGAGTCGAGGGGACTCAGCCTTTCTCTCTCCGGGTCACAGCCAAGGGCAATCGGGGCTTCCCCTCGCTCGAATGCAGGGGGCGAAGGAGAAGGTCGTTGCTTTTCCGCGCGCGCGGGGCGCAGGGGGAAGCGGGGGGTGGCCTCTCTGAATCGGGGGGCGTGGCGCCTCGGGGGAGCCTCTCTTGTTGCCTCTGAGAAGTCCAGGCCTCCTTTGACATCGCCAGGGGCTGCTGGGCTTCCCCCTCGCCTCACGTCCCAGGGAAACTGGACTCGCTTGCCGATGGGGGGTTCCTCGGGGACCTTTGGTCTTGCGGCCGGAACTGGGCCCCCTTGGGGCCTCTTCTCGAACCTCAGGAGAGGCGAGAGTCCCGCTCTGGAGGTGCGAGGGAATGTAGGGATTGCGATGGCAATTCAGGAAGGGGATTGGACCCCCCCTTTCGAGAGGAGGGAGGGGCCGACGGCGACGGGGGGCCCCTCGCCGCGAGAGCGGGCCTCTGGAGACTCAGGGGTTCCGCTCGCGCCTGTGGACACGGGTATATCCCAGGGAACCTCTGGGGGCGCCTAGAGAGGGAGTCCAGCCTCCGTTGCAGCGCCAGAGAGAAGGCAGGGACGGCTCTCTCGCGCGTCGCTGCAGATCCCAAGGGCCCCGTCTCGCAAGGAGGGGGGGCCCGGGGGCCCCGCGCCGCCATCTCGGGCGTGTGTGGCGGGAAGCCCCCGCTTTTTCTTGGCAGGTTGGCCCAGGGGGATCTCGGGGGACACCTGGAGAGTCGCCCGCACCCGCAAGGAGTCAAGCCCCGTTCGGGTTCGGAGCCGGGAAACAGGTGCCGGGGGCATGCTCTCTCCATGCCCTGCAAGGGAAAAGCGCCTCCTCCCTCTATGGGCGTGGCCTCACGGGGGTGTTTCTCGACTTGCGGCGGTGCATTCTCGAGTTGCGGGCGGCGGTACCCCCGGCCCCGTCTCCCCCGTTAGCCCAGCGGGGTCGCCATGCCTCCTTTCGAGGCGGACAGGGGGCCCGAGCAGCCTCGGGGATTCGCCAGGAGGCGCTGCAGCTGCAGCGCCCTGGGTCCCCGCGTCAGGCATGGAGCTAGGACCCTCTCGGGGGGTCCCCCGGAGGGGGGGGGGGGACAGGTATAACTGGCACCTGTGTGGGGTGGCCTCCAGGGAGTCGAGGGGACTCAGCCTTCTCTCTCTCTCCGGTCACAGCCCAAGGGCAAGGGCAATCGGGGCTTCCCCCCTCGAATGCAGGGGCGAAGGTCGTGCTTTTTTTCCGCGCGGCGCGCAGGGGGAAAGGGGGGGTGGCCTCTCTGAATCGGGGGCGTGGCGCGCGCCTCGGGGAGCCTCTCTTGTTGCCTCTGAGAAGTCCAGGCCTCCTTTGACATCGCCAGGGGCTGCTGGGCTTCCCCTCGCCTCACGTCCAGGGAACTGGACTCTCGCTTGCCGATGGGGGGGTTCTCTCGGGGACCTTTGGTCTTTGCGGCCGGAACTGGCCCCTTGGGGGCCTCTTCTCGAACCTCAGGAGAGGCGAGAGTCCCGCTCTGGGAGGTGCGAGGGAATGTAGGGATTGCGATGGCATTCAGGAAGGGGATTGGACCCCCCTTTCGAGAGGAGGAGGGGCCGACGGCGGCGGACGGGGGGCCCCTCGCGAGAGCGGGCCCTCTGGAGACTCAGGGTTCCGCTCGCCTGTGGACACACGGGTATCCCAGGGAAACCTCTGGGGGCGCCTAGAGAGGGAGTCCAGCCTCCGTTGCAGCGCGCCAGAGAGAAGGCAGCAGGACGGCTCTCGCTCTCGAGTCGCTGCAGATCCCAAGGGCCCCCCGTCTCGCAAGGAGGGGGGGCCCGGGGGACGCCCCCTCGCGCGGTGTGGCGGGGAAAGCCCCCCCGCTTTCTTGGCAGGTTGGGGCCCGGGGATCTCGGGGGACACCTGGAGTCGCCCGCAAGGAGTCAAGCCCCGTTCGGGAGCCGGAACAGGTGCCATAGGGGGGCATGCTCTCCATGCCCTGCAAAGGAAAAAAAGCGCCTCCTCCCTCTATGGGCGTGGGCCTCACGGGGGGGTTCTCGACTTGCGGCGGTGCATTCTCGAGTTGCGGCGGGGTACCCCGGCCCGTCTCCCCCGTTAGCCCCCAGCGGGGGTCGCCATGCCTCCTTTCGAGCGGGGGGACAGGGGGCCCGAGAGCAGCCTCGGGATTCGCCAGGAGGCGCTGCTGCAGCGCCCTGGGTCCGCGTCAGGCATGGAGCTAGGACCCCTCGGGGGTCCCCCGGAGGGGGGGGGGGGAGGGGGGACAGGTATATAACTGGCACCTGGGGGGGTGGCCTCCAGGGAGTCGAGGGGACTCAGCCTTTTCTCTCCGGTCACAGCCAAGGGCAATCGGGCTTCCCCCTCGAAATGCAGGGGAAGGTCGTGCTTTTTCCGCGCGCGCGGCGCAGGGGGGAAGCGGGGGGGTGGCCTCTCTGAATCGGGGGCGTGGGCGCCTCGGGGCGGAGCCTCTCTTGTCTCTTTGTTGCCTCTCTGAGAAGTCCAGGCCTCCTTTGACATCGCCAGGGGCTGCTGGGCTTTCCCCCTCGCCTCACGTCCAGGGAACTGGACTCGCTTGCCTTTTGCGGCCGCGGACCGGAACTGGCCCCTTGGGGCCTCTTTCTCGAACCTCAGGAGAGAGGCGAGAGAGAGTCCCGCTCTGGAGGTGCGAGGGAATGTAGGGATTGCGATGGCATTCAGGAAGGGGATTGGACCCCCCCTTTCGAGAGGGGGAGGGGCCCCGACGGCGACGGGGGGCCCCCTCTCGCGAGCGGCCTCTGGAGACTCAGGGTTTCCGCTCGCGCCTGTGGACACGGGTATCCCAGGGGAACCTCTGGGGGCGCCTAGAGGGAGTCCAGCCTCCGTATGCGGAAGTCGCCCGCAAGGAGTCAAGCCCCCGTTCGTAAGCCGGAACAGATGGGCCCCGGGGCATGCTCTTCCATGGCCCTGCAAGGGAAAAGCGCCCCTCCCTTCCCCCTCTATGGGCGTGGGCCTCACGGGGGTGTTCTCGACTTGCGGCGGTGGCACTTCTCCGAGTTGGCGGCGGGAACCCCGGCCCCCCCGTCTCCCCCGTTCTTAGCCCAGCGGGGTCGCCATGCCTCCTTTCGAGCGGAACAGGGCCCCGAGCAGGCCTCGGGACTTCTTCCCGCCCCAGGAGGGCTGCAGCAGGCCCTGGGTCCCGCGTCCAGGCATGGAGCAGGGACCCTCGTGGGGATCCCCCCGGAGGGGGGGATGGGGGACAATAACTGGCCCCCTTTGGAGGGGCCTCCAGGGAGTCGAGAGGGACTCAGCCCTTCCTCTTCTCCGGTCACAGCGAAGGGCAATCGGGACTTTTCCCGTCGAATGGGGGGAAGGTCGTGGTCTTTTCTCGCAAAGCGCAGGGGGAACCGGGGGGGTGGCCTCAACTGAATCGGGGGCGTGGCGCCGTCGGGGAGCCTCATCTTGGGGATGCCTCTGAGAAGTCCAGGCACAGGGGACATCGCCAGGGGCTGCTGGCTTTTCCCCTCGCCTCACGTCCAGGGAACTGGGGCGGGGCCGTTACGGGGGTTCCTCGGGGACCCTCGCGGGGGGCGGCCGGTCTACTGGCCCCTTGGGGCCTCTTCCTCGAACCTCAGGCGAGGCGAAGAGTCCCCGCTCTTGGGGGGCGAGGGAATGTAGGGATTAGTGCGGGGGCATTCAGGACTGAATGGCCCCCCTTTTCGAGCAGGAGGGGCCGACGGCGGCGGGGGGCCCCTCGCGAGCGCCCTCTGGAGACTCAGGGTTCCGCTCGCCCTGTGGTCACGGGTATCCCAGGGGAAACCACTGGGGGCGCCTAGAGGAGTCCAGCCTCCGTTGCAGCGCCCAGAGAGAAGGCAGGACGGCTCCTCGCGGTCGCTGCAGAATCCCAAGGGGCCCCCCGTCGTCGCAAGGAGGGGGGCCCGGGGAACGCCCCTCGCCGGGTGTGGCGGGAAGCCCCGCTTTCCTTGGCATTGGTTTGGCCCGGGGATCTCCGGGGGACACCTGTAGTCGCCCGCAAGGAGTTCAAGCCCCGTTCGGAGCCGGAACAGGTGCCCGGGCATGCTCTCCAGGCCCTGCAAGGGAAAAGCGAGCGCCTCTCCCCTCTATGGGCGTGGCCGCACTGGGGGTGTTTCTCCGACTTGCGGCGGTGCATTAATTCCTCGAGTTGCGGCGGGTACCCCCGGTCCCGTCTCCCCCGTTAGCCCAGCGGGGGGTCGCCATGCCTCCTTTCGAGCGGACAGGGGGCCCGAGCAGCCTCGGGATTCGCCAGGAGGCGCTGCAGCGCCCCTGGTCCCGTCAGGCATGGATCTAGGACCCTCAGGGAGTCCCCGAGGGGGGGAGGGGACAGGTATAACTGGCACCTGTGGGGTGGCCTCCAGGAGTCGAGGGACTCAGCCTTTCTCTCCGGTCACAGCCAAGGGGTAATAATCCCGCTTCCCCTCGAATGCAGGGGCGAAGGTCGTGCTTTTCCCTGCGCGGCGCAGTCCCCAGAAGCGGGGTGGGCCTCTCTGACAATCGGGGGGCGTGGCGCCTCGGGAAGCCTCCTCCTGTTGCCTCTGGAAGAAGCCCATGCCTCCTTTGACATCGCCAGGGGGCTGCTGGGCACACCCCTCGTGCCTCACGTCCAGCCCGAACTGGACTCGCTTTTGCCGACGATGGGGGTTTCCTCGGGGACCTTTGGTCTTGCGGCCAGGAACTGGCCCCTTGGGGCCACTTCTCGAAAACCTCAGGAGTGGGGAGGGCGAGAGTCCCGCTCTGGAGGTGCGGTAGGGAATTTAGGGATTGCGCGATGGCAATTCAGGAAGGGGATTTGACCCCCCCGGTGTGGTTCGAGAGGAGGGGGCCGAGCCACGGCGACGAGGGGGGCCCGTCCCCGAGCGGGGGGCCTCTGGAGACTCAGGGTTTCCGCCTGCCGCCTGTGGACAACGGGTAATGCCCACAGGGAACGCTCTGGGGGCGCCTAGGAGGGAGTCCAGCCTCCGTTGCAGCGCCAGAGAGAAAGGCCAGGACGGCTCCTGGCAAGGACTCTGCTGCATGGAGCCCAGCGGGCCCCGCCGTCTCGCAAGGAGGGGGGCCCGGTGGTGACGGACGCCCTGGCGTGGCGGTGTGGCGGGAAGCCCCGTTCTTTCTTGGCAAGCTGGCCCCCGGGGATCTCCGGCCGGACGCCCACCTGGAGATCGCCCGCCCGCAAAGGAGTCAAGCCCCCGTTCGGAGCCGGAACACAGTGCCGGGGCATGCTCTCCATGCTCCTGCAAGGGAAAAGCGCCTCCCCCCTCTATGGGCGTGGCCTCACGGGGTTGTTCTCTGTTCTCGACTTGGCCGGGCGGTAGCATTCTCGAGTTGCAGGCGGGTACCCCCGGCTACCTCTCCCCCGTTAGCCCAGCAGCGGGGTCGCCATGCCTCCTTTCTTTCGAGCGGACACGGGGCCCGAGCAGCCTCGGGATTCGCCAGCGAGGGCGCTGCAGCACCAAGGCATCGCCCTGGGTCCGCGTCAGGCATCGGAGCTAGGGGGACCCTCGGGGTCCCCGGAGGGGGGACTGGTATAACAGGTATAACTGGCACCTGTGGGGTGGCCCTCCAGGGATCGAGGGGACTCAGCCTTTCTCTCTCCGTCAGCAGACAGCCAAGGGCAATCGGGGCTTCCCCTCGAATGCAGGGGCCGAAGGTCGTGCTTTTTTTTCCGCGCGGCGCCCGCAGGGGGGAAGCGGGGGGTGGCCTCAAAATCTGGATCGGGGGCCGTGGCGAGCACTCGAGGGAGAGCGCCTCTCTTAGCATCCTCTTGTGGCCTCTGAGCAAGTCCAAGCCCTCCTTCTGACTTCGCCACAAGGGGCTGCAGCTAGGGCTTCCCCTCTAACCTCCTCATCACGTCCCAGTGGGAGAAACTTGGACAAACGAGCTATGACGGCTGGGGGTGACCTTTTCGGGGACCTTTGGTCTGCAGAGGCGGGTGGGGCCCGACTGGCCCCAGTTGCGAGGGCCCCCCATCTGTCTATCTACGAACCTCAGGAGAACAGAGACGAGACAGTCCCCCGGCCATATTGCATCTGGAGGTGCCTAGGGAATGTCAGTATTGCTGTTTGCATCTCAGGAAGGGGATTGGACCGCTCCTTCGCCCCTCTATTCCGTTCGAGAGGAGGGCCGCACCGGCGAACGGGGTGGGGCCCGCATCGCGAAGCCCGAGGATCCCACCCTCTGGAGACGTTCCATGGTTTCCGCTCACCAACAGCATCTGTGGAACGAACGGTAAATACCCCAGGGAACCTCCTTGGGTGCGCCTCCTAGAGGGAGTCCAATCCTCCGTTGCAGACCACAGCGCCAGAAAGAAGGCAGGACGAGCTCTCAGAGTTGGTTCAGCTGCAGATCCCCTAAGGGCGGCCACCCCCCCCGTCTCGCAAGGAGGGGGGCCCGTGGGACGCCCTCCCTCGCCGGTGTTGCGGGAAGGCCCCCGCTTTCTTGGCAGGTTGGCCCGGGGATCTCGGGGGACACCTGGAGTCGCCCGCAAGGAGTCAAGCCCCGTTCGGAGCCGGAACAGGTGCCGGGGCATGCTCTCCATGCCCTGCAAGGGAAAAGCGCCTCCTCCCCCTCTATGGGCGTGGCCTCACGGGGGTGTTCTCGACTTGCGGCGGTGCATTCTCGAGTTGCGGCGGGTACCCCGGCCCGTCTCCCCCGTTAGCCCAGCGGGGTCGCCATGCCTCCTTTCGAGCGGACAGGGCCCCGAGCAGCCTCGGGATTCGCCAGGAGGCGCTGCAGCGCCCTGGGTCCGCGTCAGGCATGGAGCTAGGACCCTCGGGGGTCCCCGGAGGGGGGGAGGGGACAGGTATAACTGGCACCTGTGGGGTGGCCTCCAGGGAGTCGAGGGGACTCAGCCTTTCTCTCCGGTCACAGCCAAGGGCAATCGGGCTTCCCCTCGAATGCAGGGGCGAAGGTCGTGCTTTTTTTTTTTCCGCGCGGCGCAGGGGGAAGCGGGGGTGGGCCTCTCTGAATCGGGGGCGTGGCGCCTCGGGGAGCCTCTCTTGTTGCCTCTGAGAAGTCCAGGCCTCCTTTGACATCGCCAGGGGCTGCTGGGCTTCCCCTCGCCTCACGTCCAGGGAACTGGACTCGCTTGCCGATGGGGGTTCCTCGGGGACCTTTGGTCTTGCGGCCGGAACTGGCCCCTTGGGGCCTCTTCTCGAACCTCAGGAGAGGCGAGAGTCCCGCTCTGGAGGTGCGAGGGAATGTAGGGATTGCGATGGCATTCAGGAAGGGGATTGGACCCCCCTTTCGAGAGGAGGGGCCGACGGCGACGGGGGGCCCCTCGCGAGCGGCCTCTGGAGACTCAGGGTTCCGCTCGCCTGTGGACACGGGTATCCCAGGGAACCTCTGGGGGCGCCTAGAGGGAGTCCAGCCTCCGTTGCAGCGCCAGAGAGAAGGCAGGACGGCTCTCGCGTCGCTGCAGATCCCAAGGGCCCCGTCTCGCAAGGAGGGGGGCCCGGGGGACGCCCTCGCGGTGTGGCGGGAAGCCCCGCTTTCTTGGCAGGTTGGCCCGGGGATCTCGGGGGACACCTGGAGTCGCCCGCAAGGAGTCAAGCCCCGTTCGGAGCCGGAACAGGTGCCGGGGCATGCTCTCCATGCCCTGCAAGGGAAAAGCGCCTCCTCCCTCTATGGGCGTGGCCTCACGGGGGTGTTCTCGACTTGCGGCGGTGCATTCTCGAGTTGCGGCGGGTACCCCGGCCCGTCTCCCCCGTTAGCCCAGCGGGGTCGCCATGCCTCCTTTCGAGCGGACAGGGGCCCGAGCAGCCTCGGGATTCGCCAGGAGGCGCTGCAGCGCCCTGGGTCCGCGTCAGGCATGGAGCTAGGCCCCTCTCGTGGGTCCCCGGAGGGGGGGAGGGGACAGGTATAACTGGCACCTGTGGGGTGGCCTCCAGGGAGTCGAGGGGACTCAGCCTTTCTCTCCGGTCACAGCCAAGGGCAATCGGGCTTCCCCTCGAATGCAGGGGCGAAGGTCGTGCTTTTCCGCGCGGCGCAGGGCAGGGGGAAGCGGGGGTGGCCTCTCTGAATCGGGGGCGTGGCGCCTCGGGGAGCCTCTCTTGTTGCCTCTGAGAAGTCCAGGCCTCCTTTGACATCGCCAGGGGCTGCTGGGCTTCCCCTCGCCTCACGTCCCTGGAACTGGACTCGCTTGCCGATGGGGGTTCCTCGGGGACCTTTGGTCTTGCGGCCGGAACTGGCCCCTTGGGGCCTCTTCTCGAACCTCAGGAGAGGCGAGAGTCCCGCTCTGGAGGTGCGAGGGAATGTAGGATTGCGATGGCATTCAGGAAGGGGATTGGACCCCCCTTTCGAGAGGAGGGGCCGACGGCGACGGGGGGCCCCTCGCGAGCGGCCTCTGGAGACTCAGGGTTCCGCTCGCCTGTGGACACGGGTATCCCAGGGAACCTCTGGGGGCGCCTAGAGGGAGTCCAGCCTCCGTTGCAGCGCCAGAGAGAAGGCAGGACGGCTCTCGCGTCGCTGCAGATCCCAAGGGCCCCGTCTCTCGCAAGGAGGGGTCCCGGGGGACGCCCTCGCGGTGTGGCGGGAAGCCCCGCTTTCTTGGCAGGTTGGCCCGGGGATCTCGGGGGACACCTGGAGTCGCCCGCAAGGAGTCAAGCCCCGTTCGGAGCCGGAACAGGTGCCGGGGCATGCTCTCCATGCCCTGCAAGGGAAAAGCGCCTCCTCCCTCTATGGGCGTGGCCTCACGGGGGTGTTCTCGACTTGCGGCGGTGCATTCTCGAGTTGCGGCGGGTACCCCGGCCCGTCTCCCCCGTTAGCCCAGCGGGGTCGCCATGCCTCCTTTCGAGCGGACAGGGGCCCGAGCAGCCTCGGGATTCGCCAGGAGGCGCTGCAGCGCCCTGGGTCCGCGTCAGGCATGGAGCTAGGACCCTCGGGGGTCCCCGGAGGGGGGGAGGGGACAGGTATAACTGGCACCTGTGGGGTGGCCTCCAGGGAGTCGAGGGGACTCAGCCTTTCTCTCCGGTCACAGCCAAGGGCAATCGGGCTTCCCCTCGAATGCAGGGGCGAAGGTCGTGCTTTTCCGCGCGGCGCAGGGGGAAGCGGGGGTGGCCTCTCTGAATCGGGGGCGTGGCGCCTCGGGGAGCCTCTCTTGTTGCCTCTGAGAAGTCCAGGCCTCCTTTGACATCGCCAGGGGCTGCTGGGCTTCCCCTCGCCTCACGTCCAGGGAACTGGACTCGCTTGCCGATGGGGGTTCCTCGGGGACCTTTGGTCTTGCGGGCGGAACTGGCCCCTTGGGGCCTCTTCTCGAACCTCAGGAGAGGCGAGAGTCCCGCTCTGGAGGTGCGAGGGAATGTAGGGATTGCGATGGCATTCAGGAAGGGGATTGGACCCCCCTTTCGAGAGGAGGGGCCGACGGCGACGGGGGGGCCCCTCGCGAGCGGCCTCTGGAGACTCAGGGTTCCGCTCGCCTGTGGACACGGGTATCCCAGGGAACCTCTGGGGCGCCTAGAGGGAGTCCAGCCTCCGTTGCAGCGCCAGAGAGAAGGCAGGACGGCTCTCGAGCGTCGCTGCAGATCCCAAGGGCCCCGTCTCGCAAGGAGGGGGGCCCGGGGGACGCGCCCTCGCGGTGTGGCGGGAAGCCCCGCTTTCTTGGCAGGTTGGCCCGGGGATCTCGGGGGACACCTGGAGTCGCCCGCAAGGAGTCAAGCCCCGTTCGGAGCCGGAACAGGTGCCGGGGCATGCTCTCCATGCCCTGCAAGGGAAAAGCGCCTCCTCCCTCTATGGGCGTGGCCTCACGGGGGTGTTCTCGACTTGCGGCGGTGCATTCTCGAGTTGCGGCGGGTACCCCCGGCCCGTCTCCCCCCGTTAGCCCAGCGGGGTCGCCATGCCTCCTTTCGAGCGGACAGGGGCCCGAGCAGCCTCGGGATTCGCCAGGAGGCGCTGCAGCGCCCTGGGTCCGCGTCAGGCATGGAGCTAGGACCCTCGGGGGTCCCCGGAGGGGGGGAGGGGACAGGTATAACTGGCACCTGTGGGGTGGCCTCCAGGGAGTCGAGGGGACTCAGCCTTTCTCTCCGGTCACAGCCAAGGGCAATCGGGCTTCCCCCTCGAATGCAGGGGCGAAGGTCGTGCTTTTTCCGCGCGGCGCAGGGGGAAAGGGGGGGTGGCCTCTCTGAATCGGGGGCGTGGCGCCTCGGGGAGCCTCTCTTGTTGCCTCTGAGAAGTCCAGGCCTCCTTTGACATCGCCAGGGGCTGCTGGGCTTCCCCTCGCCTCACGTCCAGGGAACTGGACTCGCTTGCCGATGGGGGTTCCTCGGGGACCTTTGGTCTTGCGGGCGGAACTGGCCCCTTGGGGCCTCTTCTCGAACCTCAGGAGAGGCGAGAGTCCCGCTCTGGAGGTGCGAGGGAATGTAGGGATTGCGATGGCATTCAGGAAGGGGATTGGACCCCCCTTTCGAGAGGAGGGGCCGACGGCGACGGGGTCCCCTCGCGAGCGGCCTCTGGAGACTCAGGGTTCCGCTCGCCTGTGGACACGGGTATCCCAGGGAACCTCTGGGGGCGCCTAGAGGGAGTCCAGCCTCCGTTGCAGCGCCAGAGAGAAGGCAGGACGGCTCTCGCGTCGCTGCAGATCCCAAGGGCCCCGTCTCGCAAGGAGGGGGACCGGGGGGACGCCCTCGCGGTGTGGCGGGAAGCCCCGCTTTCTTGGCAGGTTGGCCCGGGGATCTCGGGGGACACCTGGAGTCGCCCGCAAGGAGTCAAGCCCCGTTCGGAGCCGGAACAGTGCCGGGGCATGCTCTCCATGCCCTGCAAGGGAAAAGCGCCTCCTCCCTCTATGGGCGTGGCCTCACGGGGGTGTTCTCGACTTGCGGCGGTGCATTCTCGAGTTGCGGCGGGTACCCCGGCCCGTCTCCCCCGTTAGCCCAGCGGGGTCGCCATGCCTCCTTTCGAGCGGACAGGGGCCCGAGCAGCCTCGGGATTCGCCAGGAGGCGCTGCAGCGCCCTGGGTCCGCGTCAGGCATGGAGCTAGGACCCTCGGGGGTCCCCGGAGGGGGGGAGGGGACAGGTATAACTGGCACCTGTGGGGTGGCCTCCAGGGAGTCGAGGGGACTCAGCCTTTCTCTCCGGTCACAGCCAAGGGCAATCGGGCTTCCCCTCGAATGCAGGGGCGAAGGTCGTGCTTTTCCGCGCGCGGCGCAGGGGGAAGCGGGGGTGGCCTCTCTGAATCGGGGGCGTGGCGCCTCGGGGAGCCTCTCTTGTTGCCTCTGAGAAGTCCAGGCCTCCTTTGACATCGCCAGGGGCTGCTGGGCTTCCCCTCGCCTCACGTCCAGGGAACTGGACTCGCTTGCCGATGGGGGTTCCTCGGGGACCTTTGGTCTTGCGGCCGGAACTGGCCCCTTGGGGCCTCTTCTCGAACCTCAGGAGAGGCGAGAGTCCCGCTCTGGAGGTGCGAGGGAATGTAGGGATTGCGATGGCATTCAGGAAAGGGATTGGACCCCCCTTTCGAGAGGAGGGGCCGACGGCGACGGGGGGCCCCTCGCGAGCGGCCTCTGGAGACTCAGGGTTCCGCTCGCCTGTGGACACGGGTATCCCAGGGAACCTCTGGGGGCGCCTAGAGGGAGTCCAGCCTCCGTTGCAGCGCCAGAGAGAAGGCAGGACGGCTCTCGCGTCGCTGCAGATCCCAAGGGCCCCGTCTCGCAAGGAGGGGGGCCCGGGGGACGCCCTCGCGGTGTGCGGGAAGCCCCGCTTTCTTGGCAGGTTGGCCCGGGGATCTCGGGGGACACCTGGAGTCGCCCGCAAGGAGTCAAGCCCCGTTCGGAGCCGGAACAGGTGCCGGGGCATGCTCTCCATGCCCTGCAAGGGAAAAGCGCCTCCTCCCTCTATGGGCGTGGCCTCACGGGGGTGTTCTCGACTTGCGGCGGTGCATTCTCGAGTTGCGGCGGGTACCCCGGCCCGTCTCCCCCGTTAGCCCAGCGGGGTCGCCATGCCTCCTTTCGAGCGGACAGGGGCCCGAGCAGCCTCGGGATTCGCCAGGAGGCGCTGCAGCGCCCTGGGTCCGCGTCAGGCATGGAGCTAGGACCCTCGGGGGTCCCCGGAGGGGGGGAGGGGACAGGTATAACTGGCACCTGTGGGGTGGCCTCCAGGGAGTCGAGGGGACTCAGCCTTTCTCTCCGGTCACAGCCAAGGGCAATCGGGCTTCCCCTCGAATGCAGGGGCGAAGGTCGTGCTTTTTCCGCGCGGCGCAGGGGGAAGCGGGGGTGGCCTCTCTGAATCGGGGGCGTGGCGCCTCGGGGAGCCCTCTCTTGTTGCCTCTGAGAAGTCCAGGCCTCCTTTGACATCGCCAGGGGCTGCTGGGCTTCCCCTCGCCTCACGTCCAGGGGGAACTGGACTCGCTTGCCGATGGGGGTTCCTCGGGGACCTTTGGTCTTGCGGCCGGAACTGCCCCTTGGGGCCTCTTCTCGAACCTCAGGAGAGGCGAGAGTCCCGCTCTGGAGGTGCGAGGGAATGTAGGGATTGCGATGGCATTCAGGAAGGGGATTGGACCCCCCTTTCGAGAGGAGGGGCTGAGGAAGAGGTCCAGCAGGCCCCTCACTTTCTTTTTGACACATCGCCAGGGGGCCCCTCTGCTCATTTCTCCTGCCTGCTGCTGATGGGCGTTCCCCTCGTCTTCAACGTCCAGGGGAAGAAAGTAGTGGGACACTGCCTGCCGATTGGGGGGTGGTGGGAATGGGGGGGGGGGGTGGTTCCTCGGGGGGACGGGGGGGAGGGGGGTGGGTTTCCTCGGGGGGGACTTTGGTCTTGCGGCCGGGGGGGGGGGGGAAGGGCGGCCAGGGGGGATCTGTGGCCCCTTGGGGACTCGGCCTCTTCTCGAACGCATCAGAGAGGGCGAGTGTTGGAGGGAAAGAGGAGAGAGGTTGAAGAAAAGAGAGTGAGAGAGAAGGAGAAGAGAAGAGAGGAGAAGAGAGAGGAGAAGGGGGGTCGCCATGCCTCCTTTCGAGCAGGACTTTTAGAGGGGCCCGAGCAGCCCTCGGGATTCGCACAAGGGGGCGCATTTGCAGTCGCCCTGGGGTCCGCGTCAGGCATGGAGATAGGACCCTCGGGGGTCACCGGAGGGGGGAGAGGGGACAGGTCTTAACTGGAGTACATGTGGGGAGGCGCTGGCGCAGGGATGTCGTGGGGGAGCTCAGCATTCTCTCCGGTCACAGCAAGGGCATATCGGGGGTTCCACCTCGACATGCAGGACTCAGATCTTTTGGGGCGATAAGGTCGTGCTTTTTCCGCGTCGGCGCGGGAATGGGGGCCGGGGTTTGGCTCTCTGAATCAGGGGGCGATGGCGCTCTCGGGGAGCTCCTCTCTCATTGTTGCCTTTGAGACGTCAGGTCAGTCTTTGACATCGCAGGGGCTGTCTGGGCTTGCACACCCTGACGCTCGCAGCGTCGCCAGGGAATGGGAACTCGCTTGAGACCCCGCATTGGGGGTTCCTCTCGGGGACCTTTGGTCTTTGCGGCCGGAATGGCCCCTTGGGGCTTCTTTCACGAACCTCAGGTAGAGGCGAGAGTCCCGCTCTTGAGAAGGTTGTGGAGGGAATGTAGGGATTGCGATGGCATTCAGTAAGAGGGGATTGGGACAGACCCCTTTCGCGAGGAAGGTACTGTCGACGGCGAGTCGGGGGGCCCTCGCGAGGCGGCCTCTGGGACTCAGGGTTCCGCCTCGCTGTGGACCCACGGGTAGCCCAGGGAACCTCTGGGGGGCCTTGAGGGAGTCCAGCCTCCGTATGCAGCGCAGAGAGAATTGGCAGGACGGGTCTCGCTCGAGTCGCTGCAGATCCAAGGGCCCGTTCTAGTCGCTCGGGGGGGCCCGGGGGACGCATCTCTCGCTGTGTGTGGCTGTGGAAGCCCCGCTTTCTTGGAGGTTGGCCCGGGGATCTCAGGGGGACCTGGAGTCGCGCGGCCGCAAGGAGTCCAGCCCCGTTCGGCAGCGGAACAGGTGCCAGGGGAATGTCTTCTCCATGCCCTGCAAGGGATTAAAAAAGCGCAGCTCTCTCCCCTTTCTGATGGGGCGTGGCCTCTACGAGGGGGTGTTCTCGACTTGCGGCGGTGTGCATTCTCGAGTTGCGGGGGTTACCCCCGGCCCCGTCTCTCCCCGTTAGCCTCAGCTTGGGGGTCGCCATGCCTCCTTTCGAGCGGAACAGGGGGCCCGAGCAGCTCGGGATTCGCCAGGAGGCGCTGCAGGCCCTGGGTCCGCGTCAGGCATGGCTAGAAGCTAGGGACCCTCGGGGGTCCCGGAGGGGGGGAGGGGGACAGGTATAACTGGCACCTGTGGGGTGGGCTCCAGGGAGTCAGAGGGGACTCATGGCCTTTCTCTCCGGTCACAGCAAGGGCAAAATCGGGCTTCCCTCGGAAGTGCAGGGGGCGAAGGGTCGTGCTTTTCCGCGCGGGCGCAAAGGGGGAGGATAAGCGGGGGGGAGGTTCTCCTGAATCGGGGGGGGGGCGGCGTGTGGCGGGGCGTGGCGCCTCGTGGGGGGAGCCTGCTCTTGTTGCCTCTGCGAAGTCCAGGCCTCCTTTGACATCGCCAGGGGCTGCTGGGCTTCCCCTCGCGCCTCACGTCCAGGGAAACTGGACTCGCTTTGCCGATGGGGGTTCCTCGGGGACCTTTGGTCTTGCGGCCGGAACTGGCCCCTTGGGGCCTCTTCTCTCGAACTCAGGAGAGGGCGAGAGTCCCGCTCTGGAGGTGCGAGGGAATGTAGGGATTGCGATGGCATTCAGGAAGGGGATTGGACCCCCCTTTCGAGAGGAGGGGGCGGACGGCGACGGGGGGCCCCCTCGCGAGCGGCCTCTGGAGACTCAGGGTTCCCGCTCGCCTGTGGACACGGGGGTATCCCAGGGAACCTCTGGGGGGCCACTAGGGGGAGTCCAGCCTCCGTTGCAGCGCCAGAGAGAAGGCAGGACGGCTCTCGAGTCGTGCTGCAGATCCCAAGGGCCCCCGTTCTCGCAAGGAGGGGGGCCCGGGGGACGCCCTCGCGCGGTGTGGCGGGAAGCCCGCTTTCTTCTTGGGCAGGGTTGGACCGGGGATCTCGGGGGACGTCCTGGAGTCGCCCGCAAGGAGTCAAGCCCCGTTCGACAACGCCGGAACAGGTGCCGGGGCATGCTCTCCATGCCCTGCAAGGGAAAAGCGGGCCTCCTCCCCTCTATGGGCGTGGCCTCCACGGGGGTGTCTTTCTCGATGCGGCGGTGCATTCTCGAGTTTGCGGCGGGGGGGCCCGACTCCCCCCGTTAGCCTGGCAAACTGGGGTCGCCATGCCTCCTTTCGAGCGGACAGGGCCTCCCGAGCAGCCTCGGGATTCGCCGGGGGCAATCGGGTTCCCTCGAGCATGCAGGCGCCCTGGTCGTGCCTGTTTCCGCGCGGCGGCTAGGACCCTCGGGGGTCCCCAACTGGGGGGGGGGACAGGGCTCTGGGAGCCCTGTCGTGGGCCTCCAGGAGTCGAGGGGACTCAGCCTTTGAACATTGCCAGGTCCCTGGGCTTCCCTCGCCTCACGTCCAGGGAAATGGACTCGCTTGCCGATGGGGGTTCCCTCGGGGACCTTTGGTCTTTCGGCCGGAACATGGCCCCTTGGGGTCCTCTTCTCGAACCCTCAGGAGAGGCGAGAGTCGTTCCCGCTCTGGAGGTGCGAGGGAATGTAGGGGATTGCGCATTCAGGAAGGGGATTGGACCCCCCCTTTCGAGAGGAGGGGCCGACGGCGACGGGGGGCCCTCGCGCGGCGGCCTCTGGAGACTCAGGGTTCCGCTCGCCTGTGGACAGGGTATCCCAGGGAACCTCTGGGGGCGCCTAGAGGGGAGTCCAGCCTCCGTTGCAGCGCCAGAGAGAAGGCAGGACGGCTCTCGAGTCGCTGCAGATCCCAAGGGCCCCGTCTCGCAAGGAGGGGGGCCGGGGGACGCGCCTCGCGGTGTGGCGGGAAGCCCCGCTTTCTTGGCCCGGGGATCTCGGGGGACACCTGGAGTCGCCCGCAAGGAGTCAAGCCCCGTTCGGAGCCGGAACAGGTGCCGGGGCATGCTCTCCATGCCCTGCAAGGGAAAAAGCGCCGCCTCCTCCCTCTATGGGCGTGGCCTCACGGGGGTGTTCTCGACTTGCGGCGGTGCATTCTCGAGTTGCGGCGGGTACCCCGGCCCGTCTCCCCCCCCGTTAGCCCAGCGGGGTCGCCATGCCTCCTTTCGAGCGGACAGGGGCCCGAGCAGCCTCGGGATTCGCCAGGAGGCGCTGCAGCGCCCTGGGTCCGCGTCAGGCATGGAGCTAGGACCCTCGGGGGTCCCCGGAGGGGGGGGGGGGGACAGGTATAACTGGCACCTGTGGGGTGGCCTCCAGGGAGTCGAGGGGACTCAGCCTTTCTCTCCGGTCACAGCCAAGGGCAATCGGGCTTCCCCTCGAATGCAGGGGCGAAGGTCGTGCTTTTTCCGCGCGGCGCAGGGGGAAGCGGGGGTGGCCTCTCTCAATCGGGGGCGTGGCGCCTCGGGGAGCCTCTCTTGTTGCCTCTGAGAAGTCCAGGCCTCCTTTGACATCGCCAGGGGCTGCTGGGCTTCCCCTCGCCTCACGTCCAGGGAACTGGACTCGCTTGCCGATGGGGGTTCCTCGGGGACCTTTGGTCTTGCGGCCGGAACTGGCCCCTTGGGGCCTCTTCTCGAACCTCAGGAGAGGCGAGAGAGTCCCGCTCTGGAGGTGCGAGGGAATGTAGGGATTGCGATGGCATTCAGGAAGGGGATTGGACCCCCCCTTTCGAGAGGAGGGGCCGACGGCGACGGGGGGCCCCTCGCGAGCGGCCTCTGGAGACTCAGGGTTCTGCTCGCCTGTGGACACGGGTATCCCAGGAAACTCTGGGGGCCCCTAGAGGGAGTCCAGCCTCCGTTGCAGCGCCAGAGAGAAGGCAGGACGGCTCTCGCGTCGCTGCAGATCCCAAGGGCCCCGTCTCGCAAGGAGGGGGGCCCGGGGGACGCCCTCGCGGTGTGTGGCGGGAAGCCCCGCTTTCTTGGCAGGTTGGCCCGGGGATCTCGGGGGACACCTGGAGTCGCCCGCAAGGAGTCAAGCCCCGTTCGGAGCCGGAACAGGTGCCGGGGCATGCTCTCCATGCCCTGCAAGGGAAAAGCGCCTCCTCCCACTATGGGCGTGGCCTTACGGGGGTGTTCTCGACTTGCGGCGGTGCATTCTCGAGTTGCGGCGGGTACCCCGGCCCGTCTCTCCCCCGTTAGCCCAGCGGGTCGCCATGCCTCCTTTCGAGCGGACAGGGGCCCGAGCAGCCTCGGGATTCGCCAGGAGGCGCTGCAGCGCCCTGGGTCCGCGTCAGGCATGGAGCTAGGACCCTCGGGGGTCCCCGGAGGGGGGGGGAGGGGGACAGGTATAACTGGCACCTGTGGGGTGGCCTCCAGGGAGTCGAGGGGACTCAGCCTTTTCTCTCCGGTCACAGCCAAGGGCAATCGGGCTTCCCCTCGAATGCAGGGGCGAAGGTCGTGCTTTTCCGCGCGGCGCGCAGGGGGAAAGGGGGGGTGGCCTCTCTGAATCGGGGGCGTGGCGCCTCGGGGGAGCCTCTCTGGTTGCCTCTGAGAAGTCCAGGCCTCCTTTGACATCGCCAGGGGCTGCTGGGCTTCCCCTCGCCTCACGTCCAGGGAACTGGACTCGCTTGCCGATGGGGGTTCCTCGGGGACCTTTGGTCTTGCGGCCGGAACTGGCCCCTTGGGGCCTCTTCTCGAACCTCAGGAGAGGCGAGAGTCCCGCTCTGGAGGTGCGAGGGAATGTAGGGATTGCGATGGCATTCAGGAAGGGGATTGGACCCCCCTTTCGAGAGGAGGGGCCGACGGCGACGGGGGGGCCCCTCGCGAGCGGCCTCTGGAGACTCAGGGTTCCGCTCGCCTGTGGACACGGGTATCCCAGGGACCCTCTGGGGGCGCCTAGAGGGAGTCCAGCCTCCGTTGCAGCGCCAGAGAGAAGGCAGGACGGCTCTCGCGTCGCTGCAGATCCCAAGGGCCCCGTCTCGCAAGGAGGGGGGCCCGGGGGACGCCCTCGCGGTGTGTGGCGGGAAAGCCCCGCTTTCTTGGCAGGTTGGGCCCGGGGATCTCGGGGGACACCTGGAGTCGCCCGCAAGGAGTCAAGCCCCGTTCGGAGCCGGAACAGGTGCCGGGGCATGCTCTCCATGCCCTGCAAGGGAAAAGCGCCTCCTCCCTCTATGGGCGTGGCCTCACGGGGGTGTTCTCGACTTGCGGCGGTGCATTCTCGAGTTGCGGCGGGTACCCCGGCCCGTCTCCCCCGTTAGCCCAGCGGGGTCGCCATGCCTCCTTTCGAGCGGACAGGGGCCCGAGCAGCCTCGGGATTCGCCAGGAGGCGCTGCAGCGCCCTGGGTCCGCGTCAGGCATGGAGCTAGGAACCTCGGGGGTCCCCGGAGGGGGGGAGGGGACAGGTATAACTGGCACCTGTGGGGTGGCCTCCAGGGAGTCGAGGGGACTCAGCCTTTCTCTCCGGTCACAGCCAAGGGCAATCGGGCTTCCCCTCGAATGCAGGGGCGAAGGTCGTGCTTTTCCGCGGGGCGCAGGGGGAAGCGGGGGTGGCCTCTCTGAATCGGGGGCGTGGCGCCTCGGGGAGCCTCTCTTGTTGCCTCTGAGAAGTCCAGGCCTCCTTTGACATCGCCAGGGGCTGCTGGGCTTCCCCTCGCCTCACGTCCAGGGAACTGGACTCGCTTGCCGATGGGGGTTCCTCGGGGACCTTTGGTCTTGCGGCCGGAACTGGCCCCTTGGGGCCTCTTCTCGAACCTCAGGAGAGGCGAGAGTCCCGCTCTGGAGGTGCGAGGGAATGTAGGGATTGCGATGGCATTCAGGAAGGGGATTGGACCCCCCTTTCGAGAGGAGGGGCCGACGGCGACGGGGGCCCCCCTCGCGAGCGGCCTCTGGAGACTCAGGGTTCCGCTCGCCTGTGGACACGGGTATCCCAGGGAACCTCTGGGGGCGCCTAGAGGGAGTCCAGCCTCCGTTGCAGCGCCAGAGAGAAGGCAGGACGGCTCTCGCGTCGCTGCAGATCCCAAGGGCCCCGTCTCGCAAGGAGGGGGGGGGCCCGGGGGACGCGCCCTCGCGGTGTGGCGGGAAAGCCCCGCTTTCTTGGCAGGTTGGCCCGGGGGATCTCGGGGGACACCTGGAGTCGCCCGCAAGGAGTCAAGCCCCGTTCGGAGCCGGAACAGGTGCCGGGGCATGCTCTCCATGCCCTGCAAGGGGAAAAAGCGCCTCCTCCCTCTATGGGCGTGGCCTCACGGGGGTGTTCTCGACTTGCGGCGGTGCATTCTCGAGTTTGCGGCGGGTACCCCGGCCCGTCTCCCCCGTTAGCCCAGCGGGGTCGCCATGCCTCCTTTCGAGCGGACAGGGGCCCGAGCAGCCTCGGGATTCGCCAGGAGGCGCTGCAGCGCCCTGGGTCCGCGTCAGGCATGGAGCTAGGACCCTCGGGGGTCCCCGGAGGGGGGGGAGGGGACAGGTATAACTGGCACCTGTGGGGTGGCCTCCAGGGAGTCGAGGGGACTCAGCCTTTCTCTCCGGTCACAGCCAAGGGCAATCGGGCTTCCCCTCGAATGCAGGGGCGAAGGTCGTGCTTTTCCGCGCGGCGCAGGGGGAAGCGGGGGTGGCCTCTCTGAATCGGGGGCGTGGCGCCTCGGGGAGCCTCTCTTGTTGCCTCTGAGAAGTCCAGGCCTCCTTTGACATCGCCAGGGGCTGCTGGGCTTCCCCTCGCCTCACGTCCAGGGAACTGGACTCGCTTGCCGATGGGGGTTCCTCGGGGACCTTTGGTCTTTGCGGCCGGAACTGGCCCCTTGGGGCCTCTTCTCGAACCTCAGGAGAGGCGAGAGTCCCGCTCTGGAGGTGCGAGGGAATGTAGGGATTGCGATGGCATTCAGGAAGGGGATTGGACCCCCCTTTTCGAGAGGAGGGGCCGACGGCGACGGGGGGGGGCCCCTCGCGAGCGGCCTCTGGAGACTCAGGGTTCCGCTCGCCTGTGGACACGGGTATCCCAGGGAACCTCTGGGGGCGCCTAGAGGGAGTCCAGCCTCCGTTGCAGCGCCAGAGAGAAGGCAGGACGGCTCTCGCGTCGCTGCAGATCCCAAGGCCCCGTCTCGCAAGGAGGGGGGCCCGGGGGACGCCTCGCGGTGTGTGGCGGGAAGCCCCGCTTTCTTGGCAGGTTGGCCCGGGGATCTCGGGGGACACCTGGAGTCGCCCGCAAGGAGTCAAGCCCCGTTCGGAGCCGGAACAGGTGCCGGGGCATGCTCTCCATGCCCTGCAAGGGAAAAGCGCCTCCTCCCTCTATGGGCGTGGCCTCACGGGGGTGTTCTCGACTTGCGGCGGTGCATTCTCGAGTTGCGGCGGGTACCCCGGCCCGTCTCCCCCGTTAGCCCAGCGGGGTCGCCATGCCTCCTTTCGAGCGGACAGGGGGCCGAGCAGCCTCGGGATTCGCCAGGAGGCGCTGCAGCGCCCTGGGTCCGCGTCAGGCATGGAGCTAGGACCCTCGGGGGTCCCCGGAGGGGGGGAGGGGACAGGTATAACTGGCACCTGTGGGGTGGCCTCCAGGGAGTCGAGGGGACTCAGCCTTTCTCTCCGGTCACAGCCAAGGGCAATCGGGCTTCCCCTCGAATGCAGGGGCGAAGGTCGTGCTTTTCCGCGCGGCGCAGGGGGAAGCGGGGGTGGCCTCTCTGAATCGGGGGGCGTGGCGCCTCGGGGAGCCTCTCTTGTTGCCTCTGAGAAGTCCAGGCCTCCTTTGACATCGCCAGGGGCTGCTGGGCTTCCCCTCGCCTCACGTCCAGGGAACTGGACTCGCTTGCCGATGGGGGTTCCTCGGGGACCTTTGGTCTTGCGGCCGGAACTGGCCCCTTGGGGCCTCTTCTCGAACCTCAGGAGAGGCGAGAGTCCCGCTCTGGAGGTGCGAGGGAATGTAGGGATTGCGATGGCATTCAGGAAGGGGATTGGACCCCCCTTTCGAGAGGAGGGGCCGACGGCGACGGGGGGGCCCCTCGCGAGCGGCCTCTGGAGACTCAGGGTTCCGCTCGCCTGTGGACACGGGTATCCCAGGGAACCTCTGGGGGCGCCTAGAGGGAGTCCAGCCTCCGTTGCAGCGCCAGAGAGAAGGCAGGACGGCTCTCGCGTCGCTGCAGATCCCAAGGGCCCCGTCTCGCAAGGAGGGGGGCCCGGGGGACGCCCTCGCGGTGTGGCGGGAAGCCCCGCTTTCTTGGCAGGTTGGCCCGGGGATCTCGGGGGACACCTGGAGTCGCCCGCAAGGAGTCAAGCCCCGTTCGGAGCCGGAACAGGTGCCGGGGCATGCTCTCCATGCCCTGCAAGGGAAAAGCGCCTCCTCCCTCTATGGGCGTGGCCTCACGGGGGGTGTTCTCGACTTGCGGCGGTGCATTCTCGAGTTGCGGCGGGTACCCCGGCCCGTCTCCCCCGTTAGCCCAGCGGGGTCGCCATGCCTCCTTTCGAGCGGACAGGGGCCCGAGCAGCCTCGGGATTCGCCAGGAGGCGCTGCAGCGCCCTGGGTCCGCGTCAGGCATGGAGCTAGGACCCTCGGGGGTCCCCGGAGGGGGGGAGGGGACAGGTATAACTGGCACCTGTGGGGTGGCCTCCAGGGAGTCGAGGGGACTCAGCCTTTCTCTCCGGTCACAGCCAAGGGCAATCGGGCTTCCCCTCGAATGCAGGGGCGAAGGTCGTGCTTTTTCCGCGCGGCGCAGGGGGAAGCGGGGGTGGCCTCTCTGAATCGGGGGCGTGGCGCCTCGGGGAGCCTCTCTTGTTGCCTCTGAGAAGTCCAGGCCTCCTTTGACATCGCCAGGGGCTGCTGGGCTTCCCCTCGCCTCACGTCCAGGGAACTGGACTCGCTTGCCGATGGGGGTTCCTCGGGGACCTTTGGTCTTGCGGCCGGAACTGGCCCCTTGGGGCCTCTTCTCGAACCTCAGGAGAGGCGAGAGTCCCGCTCTGGAGGTGCGAGGGAATGTAGGGATTGCGATGGCATTCAGGAAGGGGATTGGACCCCCCTTTCGAGAGGAGGGGGGGCCGACGGCGACGGGGGGCCCCTCGCGAGCGGCCTCTGGAGACTCAGGGTTTCCGCTCGCCTGTGGACACGGGTATCCCAGGGAACCTCTGGGGGCGCCTAGAGGGAGTCCAGCCTCCGTTGCAGCGCCAGAGAGAAGGCAGGACGGCTCTCGCGTCGCTGCAGATCCCAAGGGCCCCGTCTCGCAAGGAGGGGGGCCCGGGGGACGCCCTCGCGGTGTGTGGCGGGAAGCCCCGCTTTTCTTGGCAGGTTGGCCCGGGGATCTCGGGGGACACCTGGAGTCGCCCGCAAGGAGTCAAGCCCCGTTCGGAGCCGGAACAGGTGCCGGGGCATGCTCTCCATGCCCTGCAAGGGAAAAGCGCCTCCTCCCTCTATGGGCGTGGCCTCACGGGGGTGTTCTCGACTTGCGGCGGTGCATTCTCGAGTTGCGGCGGGTACCCCGGCCCGTCTCCCCCGTTAGCCCAGCGGGGTCGCCATGCCTCCTTTCGAGCGGACAGGGGCCCGAGCAGCCTCGGGATTCGCCAGGAGGCGCTGCAGCGCCCTGGGTCCGCGTCAGGCATGGAGCTAGGACCCTCGGGGGTCCCCGGAGGGGGGGGAGGGGACAGGTATAACTGGCACCTGTGGGGTGGCCTCCAGGGAGTCGAGGGGACTCAGCCTTTCTCTCCGGTCACAGCCAAGGGCAATCGGGCTTCCCCTCGAATGCAGGGGCGAAGGTCGTGCTTTTCCGCGCGGCGCAGGGGGAAGCGGGGGTGGCCTCTCTGAATCGGGGGCGTGGCGCCTCGGGGAGCCTCTCTTGTTGCCTCTGAGAAGTCCAGGCCTCCTTTGACATCGCCAGGGGCTGCTGGGCTTCCCCTCGCCTCACGTCCAGGGAACTGGACTCGCTTGCCGATGGGGGTTCCTCGGGGACCTTTGGTCTTGCGGCCGGAACTGGCCCCTTGGGGCCTCTTCTCGAACCTCAGGAGAGGCGAGAGTCCCGCTCTGGAGGTGCGAGGGAATGTAGGGATTGCGATGGCATTCAGGAAGGGGATTTGGACCCCCCTTTCGAGAGGAGGGGCCGACGGCGACGGGGGGGCCCCTCGCGAGCGGCCTCTGGAGACTCAGGGTTCCGCTCGCCTGTGGACACGGGTATCCCAGGGAACCTCTGGGGGCGCCTAGAGGGAGTCCAGCCTCCGTTGCAGCGCCAGAGAGAAGGCAGGACGGCTCTCGCGTCGCTGCAGATCCCAAGGGCCCCGTCTCGCAAGGAGGGGGGGCCCGGGGGACGCCCTCGCGGTGTGGTGGCGGGAAGCCCCGCTTTCTTGGCAGGTTGGCCCGGGGATCTCGGGGGACACCTGGAGTCGCCCGCAAGGAGTCAAGCCCCGTTCGGAGCCGGAACAGGTGCCGGGGCATGCTCTCCATGCCCTGCAAGGGAAAAGCGCCTCCTCCCTCTATGGGCGTGGCCTCACGGGGGTGTTCTCGACTTGCGGCGGTGCATTCTCGAGTTGCGGCGGGTACCCCGGCCCGTCTCCCCCGTTAGCCCAGCGGGGTCGCCATGCCTCCTTTCGAGCGGACAGGGGCCCGAGCAGCCTCGGGATTCGCCAGGAGGCGCTGCAGCGCCCTGGGTCCGCGTCAGGCATGGAGCTAGGACCCTCGGGGGTCCCCGGAGGGGGGGAGGGGACAGGTATAACTGGCACCTGTGGGGTGGCCTCCAGGGAGTCGAGGGGACTCAGCCTTTCTCTCCGGTCACAGCCAAGGGCAATCGGGCTTCCCCTCGAATGCAGGGGCGAAGGTCGTGCTTTTCCGCGCGGCGCAGGGGGAAGCGGGGGTGGCCTCTCTGAATCGGGGGCGTGGCGCCTCGGGGAGCCTCTCTTGTTGCCTCTGAGAAGTCCAGGCCTCCTTTGACATCGCCAGGGGCTGCTGGGCTTCCCCTCGCCTCACGTCCAGGGAACTGGACTCGCTTGCCGATGGGGGTTCCTCGGGGACCTTTGGTCTTGCGGCCGGAACTGGCCCCTTGGGGCCTCTTCTCGAACCTCAGGAGAGGCGAGAGTCCCGCTCTGGAGGTGCGAGGGAATGTAGGGATTGCGATGGCATTCAGGAAGGGGATTGGACCCCCCTTTCGAGAGGAGGGGCCGACGGCGACGGGGGGCCCCTCGCGAGCGGCCTCTGGAGACTCAGGGTTCCGCTCGCCTGTGGACACGGGTATCCCAGGGAACCTCTGGGGGCGCCTAGAGGGAGTCCAGCCTCCGTTGCAGCGCCAGAGAGAAGGCAGGACGGCTCTCGCGTCGCTGCAGATCCCAAGGGCCCCGTCTCGCAAGGAGGGGGGCCCGGGGGACGCCCTCGCGGTGTGGCGGGAAGCCCCGCTTTCTTGGCAGGTTGGCCCGGGGATCTCGGGGGACACCTGGAGTCGCCCGCAAGGAGTCAAGCCCCGTTCGGAGCCGGAACAGGTGCTGGGGCATGCTCTCCATGCCCTGCAAGGGAAAAGCGCCTCCTCCCTCTATGGGCGTGGCCTCACGGGGGTGTTCTCGACTTGCGGCGGTGCATTCTCGAGTTGCGGCGGGTACCCTGGCCCGTCTCCCCCGTTAGCCCAGCGGGGTCGCCATGCCTCCTTTCGAGCGGACAGGGGCCCGAGCAGCCTCGGGATTCGCCAGGAGGCGCTGCAGCGCCCTGGGTCCGCGTCAGGCATGGAGCTAGGACCCTCGGGGGTCCCCAGAGGGGGGGAGGGGACAGGTATAACTTGCCGATGGGGGTTCCTCGGGGACCTTTGGTCTTGCGGCCGGAACTGGCCCCTTGGGGCCTCTTCTCGAACCTCAGGAGAGGCGAGAGTCCCGCTCTGGAGGTGCGAGGGAATGTAGGGATTGCGATGGCATTCAGGAAGGGGATTGGACCCCCCTTTCGAGAGGAGGGGCCGACGGCGACGGGGGGCCCCTCGCGAGCGGCCTCTGGAGACTCAGGGTTCCGCTCTCGCCTGTGGACACGGGTATCCCAGGGAACCTCTGGGGGCGCCTAGAGGGAGTCCAGCCTCCGTTGCAAGCGCCAGAGAGAAGGCAGGACGGCTCTCGCGTCGCTGCAGATCCCCAAGGGCCCCGTCTCGCAAGGAGGGGGGCCCGGGGGACGCCCTCGCGGTGTGGCGGGAAGCCCCGCTTTCTTGGCAGGTTGGCCCGGGGATCTCGGGGGACACCTGGAGTCGCCCGCAAGGAGTCAAGCCCCGTTCGGAGCCGGAACAGGTGCTGGGGCATGCTCTCCATGCCCTGCAAGGGAAAAGCGCCTCCTCCCTCTATGGGCGTGGCCTCACGGGGGTGTTCTCGACTTGCAGTGAGAGGCGGTGCATTTCTCGAGTTGCGGCGGGTACCCTGGCCCGTCTCCCCCGTTAGCCCAGCGGGGTCGCCATGCCTCCTTTCGAGCGGACAGGGGCCCGAGCAGCCTCGGGATTCGCCAGGAGGCGCTGCAGCGCCCTGGGTCCGCGTCAGGCATGGAGCTAGGACCCTCGGGGGTCCCCGGAGGGGGGGGAGGGGACAGGTATAACTGGCACCTGTGGGGGTGGCCTCCAGGGAGTCGAGGGGACTCAGTCCTTTCTCTCTCCGGTCACAGCCAAGGGCAATCGGGGCTTCCCCTCGAATGCAGGGGCGAAGGTCGTGCTTTTCCGCGCGGCGCAGGGGGAAGCGGGGGTGGCCTCTCTGAATCGGGGGCGTGGCGCCTCGGGGAGCCTCTCTTGTTGCCTCTGAGAAGTCCAGGCCTCCTTTGACATCGCCAGGGGCTGCTGGGCTTCCCCTCGCCTCACGTCCAGGGAACTGGACTCGCTTGCCCGATGGGGGTTCCTCGGGGACCTTTGGTCGATTGCGGCCTGGAAACTGGCCCCTTGGGGCCCTCTTCTCGAACCTCAGGAGAGAGCGAGAGTCCCGCTCTGGAGGTGCGAGGGAATGTAGGGATTGCGATGGCATTCAGGAAGGGGATTGGACCCCCCTTTCGAGAGAGGAGGGGCCGACGGCGACTGGGGGGGCCCCTCGCGAGCGGCCTCTGGAGACTCAGGGTTCCGCTCGCTCTGTGGACACGGGTATCCCAGGGAACCTCTGGGGGCGCCTAGAGGGAGTCCAGCCTCCGTTGCAGCGCCAGAGAGAAGGCAGGACGGCTCTCGCGTCGCTGCAGATCCCAAGGGCCCCGTCTCGCAAGGAGGGGGGCCCGGGGGACGCCCTCGCGGTGTGGCGGGGAAGCCCCGCTTTCTTGGCAGGTTGGCCCGGGGATCTCGGGGGGACACCTGGAGTTCGCCCGCAAGGAGTCAAGCCCCGTTTCGGAGCCGGAACAGGTGCCGGGGCATGCTCTCCATGCCCTGCAAGGGAAAAGCGCCTCCTCCCTCTATGGGCGTGGCCCTCACGGGGGTGTTCTCGACTTGCGGCGGTGCATTCTCGAGTTGCGGCGGGTACCCCGGCCCGTCTCCCCCGTTAGCCCAGCGGGGGGTCGCCATGCCTCCTTTCGAGCGGGACAGGGGCCCGAGCAGCCTCGGGATTCGCCAGGAGGCGCTGCAGCGCCCTGGGTCCGCGTCAGGCATGGAGCTAGGACCCTCTGTGGGGGGTCCCCGGAGGGGGGGAGGGGACAGGTATAACTGGCACCTGTGGGGGTGGCCTCCAGGGAGTCGAGGGGACTCAGCCTTTCTCTCCGGTCACAGCCAAGGGCAATCGGGCTTTCCCCTCGAATGCAGGGGCGAAGGTCGTGCTTTTCCCGCGCGGCGCATCTGGGGGAAGCGGGGGTGGCCTCTCTGAATCGGGGGCGTGGCGCCTCGGGGAGCCTCTCTTGTTGCCTCTGAGAAGTCCAGGCCTCCTTTGACATCGCCAGGGGCTGCTGGGCTTCCCCCTCGCCTTCACGTCCAGGGAACTGGACTCGCTTGCCGATGGGGGTTCCTCGGGGACCTTTGGTCTTGCGGCCGGAACTGGCCCCTTGGGGCCTCTTCTCGAACCTCAGGAGAGGCGAGAGTCCCGCTCTGGAGGTGCGAGGGAATGTAGGGATTGCGATGGCATTCAGGAAGGGGATTGGACCCCCCTTTCGAGAGGAGGGGCCGACGGCGACGGGGGGCCCCTCGCGAGCGGCCTCTGGAGACTCAGGGTTCCGCTCGCCTGTGGACACGGGTATCCCAGGGAACCTCTGGGGCGCCTAGAGGGAGTCCAGCCTCCGTTGCAGCGCCAGAGAGAAAGGCAGGACGGCTCTCGCGTCGCTGCAGATCCCAAGGGCCCCGTCTCGCAAGGAGTGGGGGGCCCGGGGGACGCCCTCGCGGTGTGGCGGGAAGCCCCGCTTTCTTGGCAGGTTTGGCCCGGGGATCTCGGGGGACACCTGGAGTCGCCCGCAAGGAGTCAAGCCCCGTTTCGGAAGCCGGAACAGGTGCCGGGGCATGCTCTCCATGCCCTGCAAGGGAAAAGCGCCTCCTCCCTCTATGGGCGTGGCCTCACGGGGGTGTTCTCGACTTGCGGCGGTGCATTCTCGAGTTGCAGCGGGTACCCCGGCCCGTCTCCCCCGTTAGCCCAGCGGGGTCGCCATGCCTCCTTTCGAGCGGACAGGGGCCCGAGCAGCCTCGGGATTCGGCCAGTGAGGCGCTGCAGCGCCCTGGGGTCCGCGTCAGGCATGGAGCTAGGACCCCTCGGGGGTCCCCGGAGGGGGGGAGGGGACAGGTATTATAACTGGCAACCTGTGCAAGGGGGGGGCCTCCAGGGAGTTCGAGGGGACTCAGCCTTTCTCTCCGGTCACAGCCACAGGGCAATCGGGCTTCCCCTCGAATGCAGGGGCCGAAGGTCGTGCTTTTCCGCGCGGTGCAGGGGGAAGCGGGGTTTTGGCCCTCTCTGAATCGGGGGCGTGGCGCCTCGGGGAGCCTCTCTTGTTGCCTCTGAGAAGTCCAGCCTCCTTTGACATCGCCCAGAGGGGCTGCTGGGCTTCCCCTCTGCCTCACGTCCAGGGAACTGGACTCGCTTGCCGATGGGGGTTCCTCGGGACCTTTGTCTCCTTGCGCCGCCGGAACTGGCCCCTTGGGGCCCTCTTCTCGAACCTCAGGAGAGGCGAGAGTCCCAGCCTCTGGGAGGTGCGAGGAATGTCGGATTGCGATGGCATTCAGGAAGGGGATTGGAGCCCCCCTTTCGAGATGACGGGGCCGACGGCGAGGGGGGCCCCTCTGCGAGCGGCCTCTGAGACTCAGGGATTCCGCTCGCCTTGTGGACACGGGTATCCCAGGGAACCTCTGGGGGCGCCTAGAGGGAGTCCAGCCTTCCGTTGCAGCGCCAGAAGAGAAGGCAAGGACCCCCCGGGCTCACCCACGCGTCGCTGCAGATCCCAAGGGCCCCGTCTCGCAAGGAGGGGGCCCGGGGGACTGCCCTCAGTCGGTGTGGCGTGGAAGATCCGCTTACTGGCAGGTTTGGCCCCGGGATCTCGGGGGACACACCTGGAGTCGCCCGCAATGGGGGGAGTCAAGCCCCTTTCGGTGATCGCAGCCGAAACAGGTTGCCCGGGGCATGCTCTACATGCCCTGGCAAGGAAAAAGGCCCATAGCCCTCCTCTATGGGCGTTTGCCTCACTGGGGTGTTCTGCGACTTGCGGCGGTGCATTCTACCGAGTTGCGGGCGGGTAACCCCGGCCCGTCTCCCCTGTTAAGCCCAGAGGGGTACGGCCATGTGCCTCCTTTCGAGCGGAACATTATTGGGTTTTACAGGGGCCCGAGCAACTTCGGGATTCCTCCAGAAGGGCGGCGCAGCGCCCTGGGTCCGCGTCGTCAGGCATGGAGCTAAGACCCTCGGGGGGGTCCCCGGAGGGGGGGAGGGGACAGGTATAGACTGGCACCTGTGTGTGGTGGCCTCCAGGGCAGTCTACGCGAGGGGACTCAGCCTTTCTCTCCCCTCACAGTCTCAGCAGGGCAATCGGGCTTTCCCCTCGCAAATGCAGGGGCGAAGGTCGTGCTTTTTCCCGCGCGGCGCAGGGGAAGCCGGCGGCGGAGTGGCCTCTCTGTAATCGGGGGGACACACCGTAAGCGCCCGATCCTCGGGGGAGTCCTCTCATTGTTGCCTCTGAGAAGTCCAGGCCTCCCTTTGACATCGCCACAGGGGCTGCTGGGCTTCCCCTCGCCTCACGTACCAGGGAACTTGACTCTCCTTGCCGATGGGGGTTCCTCGGGGAACACCTTTGGTCTTAGCGGACCAAAAGAACTGGCCCCTTGGGGGCTTTCTTCTCGAACCTCAGGAAGGCGAGAGTCCCGCTCTGGAGGTGCGAGGGGGAAAGTAGGGTTTTCGGGTGGCATTCAGGAAGGGGATTGGACCCCCCCTTTGGGGAGGAGGGGCCCAGGCGACGGGGGGCCCCCCGGGGGGGGCCTCTGGAGAATCAGGGTTCCCCTCG
>JAGTYA010000063.1:0-71092 GCA_024291935.2 Okapia johnstoni
TTGCTGCAGGTGAGATCCAAGGGAGGCCTCAGCATCACCTGAGGGAGAAACGTGGAAAGGGACTGAATCCAGACGAAGCCTAAGCAGGCAATGGGCTAGGGGACCTTGCGGCTGAGGCTGAGGAGTGGACGTCCCTGCCCGGGGATGGGCTGGATGATCAGACTAAGATTCAGAGGGGTCTGCAGATGCCAGCAGGGTGGCTGAGGCTCAGTGAGCCAGGGAGGACCGGGTCCACAGCAAGAGGAGGGAGACAGAAATGCAAGTTTCACCACCCCCATCCAGGGGCGGTGCAGGTCAGTGTCATCAGCTGGAGCCAGGAGAGGAGAGCACACCCTGCGAGCACACAGCCCACTACTTCCTATACCATGCGTCTTTGATTCCTTTCAAGCCATGCTTCTTGGAAGTATAGACACCAGGACCATCCTTATCTGGTTACCTCTCGATTCCTCCTCCATGTGCCCATCCACAGGAACATCCCTTTGCTAATGTCTCCCAAGAGCTCTGTGGGCTAAACCGTAGTACCCAGTGCTGTATTGGCCATGGACACATTCCATTTTCAAAAACAATTTTCCTTGGTCAGAGTCTGTGACAGCAGCCCACCCTGGCTTTCCCCCTACCTCTCAGTCCATTACTTCTAAGACTCCTTGTCTGTCCCACTTACTTTGATCCCCTCCTAAATATAGGGCTTTGTTTTCCTCTGGTTTCCAACCTCTGCCCTGTGCTCTTCCACTTCATACATGATCCTTGGCTGACCATATCACCCCCATCTGACTTGTTTACCCATCTGACTTGTTTTCATCAGTATCCCCCTGTATGCTGATGGCTTTTCCTACCACTAAATCTACCTAGGACATCTCAACTGGGCCCCAGATCCCTCACAGGCTGAGACATATGGGCCACCGGCACTCAGATGTACCATAAGACCTGCAGGCCTGCTAATAGCCCCCGGCAAACGTTCCCTGTCTCATGGATGGGCACTGCCATCCACCCAGTTCCTTAAACCACAATCCCGGGCATGCTGATGGGTGTGATCTTCACTGTACTGTGACTCCCCTGGAGATGCTCTGAAAAAGGCTGACCCGAGATCTTCCTGTTGCTACAGGTGGGGATCCGTTCGTCTGAGAGGCCCTGTTCCTGCAGACACGCTCTGAAGGCATCCTGAGCACGGGCCATCACCCTCTTTTGGATCTCCGAGAGAACCCGGCCACTGTAATGCACCTGAGAGGTTGAAAGCCCTGTCTTTAACAAGACGATGAGTCAGGACACAGCAGTGCGAGCCCATCATTGAGGAATGTGCCAAAGAATATACGGAAGAGATCCCTAAAGAACGTTTAGGGAGGTGGGTCTTCATGGGTGTGCACCAAACAAGGGATTGCTTAACTGTATTTTTCCCAATAAGCATCCTGTTCCTATTTAGTCTTCATCTGAGCATGGGAGTTAATTTGATAACACAGGAAACAGTTTAAAACTGAAACTGAGCACAGGCAGCAGATACGCTGACAGCCGATCCTTCTACATCAACATCAACAGCTACAATTCTCGGCCATCTTTATTCTTTGAAGCACTATTCTGATCTGTCGAATGAAGTTATCGCCACAGTGTTTTAGAAATGTGTTCAATTAACCAGGCACAAGGGATCCTGACAAGAGCTAAAACGTAGTGTTTCACTAACAACAGCAGGGTTTTAACTGTAAAACTTTGGATTCAGGAACACGCAGCAGAGCAAGCACGAGGTCAGTTTTCAAACTAGTATTGATTTGGGCAAGTTGTCCCTTTCCTCAGCCTCAGATATCTGTCAAGCATAGCGGGTCATGATGAAAACCTGCTTTCGCTGTTGAGAGGAGTCGCAAATTTTCAATCTTCGATTTCCTCCTGTAAGAATGGGCTCTGTTTCCACAGCTGCAAGCTTGGCTTTCGTAAGAGAACTTTTTCAGATAATGCTCACGCCAGGACCACCTTCCAGACCTACTACTACAGACCCTCTGGGGATGTCCTTGCCAGCATCGGCTCTTCTAAAGCCTCTCTAGGGGAGATTTGATGCAGAGTTTAGGTTGAGAAGCATATCGCATGATGATTCACCCATCCTGGTTTTAAATAGAATCCTGAACTGAAGAGCCATGTTTGCTACTAAAGAGGTTAAAATTTTTTTAAATTATGTGTCTTCCCTTCTGAGAGGTATTTTGACATATTCATTCGCAGCCATGTTTAGAACTATTTCAATGACTCAGTGGTGTGTTATGCCCCGAGGTCCCCTTCCTTACCAGACACTCAGGCAGATGGAGGGGAGGGAACGCACCTCAGTCCTGGCAGCAGAAGCAGGATGGATGGAGTTCCATTGTCTTGGTTACTGCTCTGCTGAGCATCCCTCCTGGGTTGCTGAGCTCAGGCAGGGGGCCTCACACCAGGCTACAGGCATTCCTGTGACCAGAGGTTGGAGCCAAGGGCTGAGATCCCTTACCAGGGAAATGGAAGCTGGGTCCACGTGATTTGAGAAGAAGGGGAAAACAACTAAGTAGAATTTCAGATGCAGGGTGGGTTCTGGGAGCCTGTCCAGAGCCATTGACTTGTGGTCACACGATGGGTGCCTGTGCGTAAACACAGAGACACACTGGTTGTGTGTGCTCACTGGGGATTCTGTCCTGACGTGCACAGTGACTGCTTCTGGAAGGAGCGTCTAGCACATGTGTAGGAGGCCGGACCCAGAACGTGGAAGGAGCAGGGGCACTCCTCGTTGTTGCAAATGCAATGGCATACCTTTTCCCACACGTCTCACTTGGACATCTGCATTGCCTTCCTAAACTGCTTTACTGAGATATAATTACATGCCACAAATCACACCCGTTCGATACATCCAGTGCAGTGATGTTTAGTAACTTCACACGGTGCAACCGCCACCACAGTGCAGTCGTGGAACACTACCAGCGCCACAGATAGGGTCCATGTACCCATCAGCAGTCAATCCCCAATAGGACCTGCAGGCCCAGGCATCCTCTCATCTAATTTCTGTGTCTGTAAATGTGCCCTTTCTGGGCATTTCATATCAACAGACTCCTGCAGGAAGTTGCCTTTTGTGTCTGGGTTCTTTCTCTTAGCATAATGCTTTGGAGGCTCACCCATGTGGCAGCAGAAAGCAGAAGGTCATCACTTTTCATCCATCTGTGCTATTCCACTGTATGGCTATAGAATACTTTGTTTACCCCTCTCCAGCTGACAGTCTTTTAGGCTGCTCCACTATTTAGAGATTACAAACAGTGCTGCTGTGAAAGACATGTAAGGACAAGTGTTTGTGTGGACGTAGGTTTCATTTCTCATTTCTCCGTGATTTCATTTCTTCTTTTGCACGGCGCACAGGCTAGACCCTTCAGCCAGTGTGGAATAGAGGTGGTTGAAGCAGACCTCCTATCCTTGGTCTGGATCTCAAGAGGCAAGCATTCACTCAGACACTACCAGACGTGATGTGACGAGAGCTGGATGTTTCTCGGGGGTGTTCTTTAGCACGACGACGACGATCCCTTCCATCCCGAGATGGTTGACCGTGTTTATTGATTTAGTTATTTACTTAGTTGTCATGAACGGGTCTTGAAGTGTGTCAAATGCTTTTTCTTTGTCTGTCAAGATGACAGGTGGTTTCCGTCCTTCATTATATCAATACGCTGTTTCCCATAACTGAAGTTGAGTGTCGGTCCAATACTGCAATCCTGGGAAAAATCTTGCACAGCCCTTTGCAAAATGTTCCTCGATTTGGTTTGCTCATGCTATGTTGAGGGTGTATGTGTCGCTATTCATGATAGATATGGATCTGTAGCTTTCTGGTTGATGTCAAGTCTGGCTTTGGTACTGGGGTAATACTGTGCTTACAGGATGAATTAGGAAATGTTCCCTCCTCCCTCCTGTCTATTCAGGAAGAATCTGTGAAGGATGGGTGCTCTTTCTTCTTTAAACATTTGATAGATTTCACTGATGAAACCAGGGGGCCCAGGACTTCCCTTTTATGGGAAGGTCTTTAAATGAATGGTTCAGTATCGTTGCTTGCTACAGGTACATTCAGATTTGTTATTTGGCCACTGCATTTAAGCCAACTCCCATCCAGTATTCTCTGGCCTGTTGGTTCCTACGGCTCGGTCTCTGGCCTAGAATTTGACGTGCTGGACATCTCTGCACATCACAGGATTCTGCCTCCTACTCTGTAACTGGGGAGAGTATGCTGTCTCAGAAGAGACCCCCAGATCACCAACACCCAATAGGCAGGTTGGGGAGACAGACTCTGAGGTGGGGAGGGGGTAGCACTGCTGATATCCTCATTTACAGCTGCCCACCCATCCTCCGGGCACCCTCGTGCCGGCTCTGGGTAATTCTGCAGTTGGGACTGGCACAGCAAGCACCCAGAGTACCCTGTCCCCTCCCCCGCCACGTCCACTTCATCTACCCGGATCCTTGTCACTCCTCTCGTCTCCTAGGAACGCAGCCTCACAGGGGGTCAGTGACGCACTCGCCACCACATCTAAGGGTGTCAGATCTCCTCTCTGCTTAATGACTCAACTCTGGAGGGCAGGGACTGGCCATGCAATTCCTCCTCACCTCCCCGTCTCAACAGCCAGCCTGGCACGGCATGGAGGGGATGTAACATACACAGTGAAAACCTTCATGATTGGCTAAATGAGGGACTGTGGATGGCGGGATCGACCTGGGTTGGCTGCTGGAGTGAGCCCATCGCATCCCACCCTGGGGAACTTGTGCCGGGTGGGGATGACCATCCCTGCCCCAGTGCATTGTGGCTAGCATCAATGACGTACCTTATCCAGACTTGGGGTGCCACCAGCTGTGGACGGACACTGAAGTCACCGGGCCTTCTCACTTCACCCCAGCCTTTACGGAGGGTACAGTTGGGGATGCTCTGGCAGAAATAAGCCTGCGCTCATATGGCCTATTAGTCTATGACAAAGGAGCTAAGAACATCCATCAGGGAAAATGCTGTCTGTTCAACAAATGGTTATGGAAATCTGGACCCCTTTCTTACACAACATTCAAAAATAAACAACAACAACAGAAGATTCAAGACAACATTGTTAGACCTTAAACCATAAAGCTCCTAGAAGAAGACACAGCCAGTATGCTCTTTGACATAGGTCTTAGCAGTAGTTTTTTTTTGATATGTCTCCTCAGGCAAGAGCAAGAAAAGCAAAAATAAACAAATGGGAGTTCATCAAACTAAAAGGCTTTTACACAGCAAGGGAAACCGTCAACAAAAGAAAAAGGCAACCTGCTGAGTGGGAGAAGATATGAGCAAGTGATATACATCCGAAAAGAGGTAGATATCCAAAATAGCTAAAGGACACATAGAATGTATTGGGAAAAACACCCAAAACCTGATTTTAAAATGGGGCAAAACACTGAATAGACATTTCTGCAAAGAAGAGATACAGATGGCTAGCTAATAGACATATGAAAAGATGCTCAACATCTCCTCATCAGGGATTAGAAAATCAAGACCACAGTGAAGTACTTCCTCAACCCTGTCAAGTAGCTATTATCAAAAAGACAACAAGTAAGAAAATGTTGGCGAGGATGTAGAGAAAAGGAAACCCTCGTGCGGGGTTGATGGAAATGTATATTTGTGCAGCCACTATGGAGACAATTGGGTTTCCTCAAAAACTGAAAACTAGAACTACCATATGATCCAGCAGTTCCACTTCTCGGTATTTTTCTCAAGAATAGAAGAAACGCTAGTCACAAAAGATATATGTGCTCCTCTGTTCAATGCAGCGCTATTTATAACCAAGGGGAGCCAAGATATGGAAGGAACCTAAGTGCCCGTCGATAGATGAATCAAAAAGGAAGAAATGGTATACACACACACACACACAGTGGAATATTACTCAGCAATAAAGTAAAGAATGAAATCTTGTCATTGTCGACCACATGGATAGACCTAGAGGGTATGATGCCAAGTGAAACTAGGCACATGGAGAAAGACAAATATCACACAGTTTTATTTATATGTGGAACCTCAGAAATAAAATAAGAGAACACGGGAAACAAGACAGAAATAGAGTCAGAGACACAGAGAACAAACTGGTGGTTACCAGAGGAGGAAGAAATAGGGAGATGTGTAAAACAGGGAAGGGATTAGGAGATCCAAACTTCCAGTTATAAAATAAGTCATGGGAATGGAATGTACATACAGGGAATATAGTCAATAAACTTGTAATAAATCTCTGTGGTGATACATGGTAACCAAACTTATCATAGCAATTCATTTCATAATGTTTAAAAATATGGAATCACTTTGTTGTGCACTTGAAACAATTATAATATCATATGTCAACTTTGGGCCTCCCCAGAGACTCAGCAGTAAAGAATCCTCCTGCAATGCTGGAGCTGCTGGAGGCGTGGGTTGGATTCCTGGGTCGGGAAGATCCCCTGGAGGAGGGCATGGCAACCCACTCCAGTATTCTTGCCTGGAGAATCCCATGGACAGAGGAGCCTGGCGGGATACAGTCCATGGGGTCACAAAGAGTTGGACATAACTGAGGTGACTTAGCATGTATGCACGCATGGCAACTTTTCTGAAGAAATAAAGAGTGGGGGCTCTGAATGCAGGATGCCGAGGCTTGAGGGGCACTTTTCCTCTGGTGGCCTATATGACTCTGAGCAATCCTCCTAACTTTTCTGTCCTCTGCTTTCTCACCTCATCAATTAGGATTGAAATCTTCCAAAATGATGGGTCTGTGAAGGAGGAGTAAATAAGGTGACGGAAAGAAATATATCAAATGTGGTCTGATACCTGGTAAAGGATGAACAACCTTGAAATGCCATGTTAGCCCTGCTAAACGTGCCCACACTGACTAAATGCATGCCTTTGGGTTTCAGGAAGAAAAGCTCCCTTGGAGCTGGAAGACAAGTCCTGCAAGATGGGTCGAGCTCTGAGTTTGATGACCTCACAAGTTCAGGCTCCAATAAATATACCTGTTCTCAAGCGCCTCTGTCTGCAGAAGACTCGTGGATTTCTGCAGAAATACAGCTCTCGGGGCTAGCGGGGAGCACAGACTGACAGACAGCAGAATTCATTTTCACTTCTGAAGAATCTCACGGGCACTTGCTGGCTACACAACATTGGGCTCTGAGTGTGGGGAGGAAAAGTACATTTCATCACTCATGTCTCCTGTAATGAAAAGGGAAGCTATTTGTTATTAGGGGAAAGATGTTTCTGAATCACAGATCTGAGAAAGGTCTTATATTCAGAATACGTAAGGAATTTTAAAATTGAAAAGGACAAAATGTAGTGAAGGAGGACAGATCCTTGAGCCAGGGATTAGGGTGTGGGAGGGGAAACCAGAAAGGGGCAGCAGCTGGGCGCTTTTAGGCTGATGGACATGGCCTGTGTCCTGGTCGTGGAGGTGATCACTGGAATCTCTCCGTGTGTCAGAGCTCAGAGAGCTGCACACCCAAAGACAAGCAGGCCAGGAATTCCCTGGTGGTCCAGTGGTTAAGAATGTGCCTGCCATATAAAATTAATTCACAGAAATCCCTTGCATTCCTACAAACTAATAATGAAAAATCAGAAAGAGTAATTAAGGAAACAATCCCATTTACCATTGCAATGAAAAGAATAAAATACTTAGGGATAAATCTACGTAAAGAAACAAAAGACCTGTATACAGAAAAGTATAAAAAAAACTGATGAAAGAAATCAAAGATGACACAAATAGATTGGGAAAGGTACCATGTTCTTGGATTGGAAGAATCAGTATAGTGAAAATGACTCTACTACCCAAAGCAATCTATAGATTCATCACAATTCCAATCAAACTGCTGCTGCTGCTGCTATGTCGCTTCAGTCGTGTCCGACTCTGTGCGACCCCATAGACGGTAGCCCACCAGCCTCCCCCGCCCCTGGGATTCTCCAGGCAAGAACACTGGGGTGAGTTGCCATTTCCTTCTCCGATGCATGAAAGTGAAAAGTGAAAGTGAAGTCGCTCAGTCGTGTCCGACTCTTCGAGACCCCATGGACTGCAACCTACCAGGCTCCTCAGTCCATGCGATTTTCCAGGCAAGAGTACTGGAAAGAGTACAGCGGTGCCATTGCCTTCTCCGCCTGATCGAACTACCAAAAGTATTTTTCACAAAACTAGGACATATAATTTCGCAGCTTGTATGGAAACACTTAAGACTCTGAATACCCAAAGCAATCTTGAGAAAGAAGAATGGAACTGGAGGAATCAACCTGCCTGACTTCAGACTATACTACAAAGCTACAGTCACCAAGACAGTATGGTACTGGCACAGAGACAGAAATCTAGATCAATGGAACAAAATAGAGAACCCAGAGATAAATCCACACACCTATGCACACATTATCTTTGACCAAGGAGGCACAAATATACAATGGCGTAAACAAAGTCTCTTCAACACGTGATGCTGCGGAAAATGCTCAACTACGTGTAGAAGAATGAAACTGGAACACTTTCTTACACCATACACAAAAATAAACTAAAAATGGATTAAAGACCCAAATGTAAGACCAAAAAGCAATAAAACTCTTAAGAGGAAACCATAGGCAGAACACTCTCTGACATAAATCACAGCAAGATCCTCTATGACCCACCTCCCAGAGTAATGGAAATAAAAACAAAAATAAACAAAAGGGACCAAATTTAACTTACATGCTTCTGCACAACAAAGGAAACTATAAGCAAGGTAAAAAGACAGCCCTCAGATTGGGAGAAAAGAATAGCAAATGAAACAACTGACAAAGAATGAATCTCCAAAATATACAAGCAGCTCGTGCAGCTCAATACCAGAAAAATGAACAACCCCGTAAAAAGTGGGGAAGAGACCTAAACAGACATTTCTCCAAAGACATACAGATGGCTACCAAAAACATGAAGTGATGTGCAACATCACTCATTATTAGAAAACTACAAATCAAAACCACAAGGAGGTATCATCTCACACAGGTCAGAATGGCCACCATCAAAAAGTCTACAAACAATAAATGGAGAGGGTGTGGAGAAAAGGGAACCTTCTTTCACGGCTGGTGGGAATGCAAACTGGTACAGCCACTATGGAGAACAGAGTGGAGATTCCTTAAAAAACTGGGAATAGAACTGCCACACGACCCAGCAATCCCACTGCTGGGCATACACCCCGAGGAAACCAGAAGTGAAACAGACACATGTACCCCAATGTTCACAGCAGCACTTTTTACAATAGCTAGGACTCTTGCCTGGAAAATCCCATGGATGGAGGAGCCTGGTGGGCTACAGTCCATGGGGTCGCTAAGAGTCGGACACGACTGAGTGACTTCACTTTCACTTTTCCCTTTCATGCACTGGAGAAGGAAATGGCAACCCACTCCAGTATTCTTGCCTGGAGAAGCCCGGGGACGGCAGAGCCTGGTGGGCTGCCGTCTATGGGGTCGCACAGTATCAGACACGACTGAAGCGACTTAGCAGCAGCAGCAGCAGGACATGGAAAGAACCTAGATGTCCATTGGCAGATGAATGGATAAGGAAGTTGTGGTGCATATACACAACGGAACATCACTCAGCTTCAATAAGGAACACATTTGAATCAGTGCTAATGAGGTGGATGAACCTGGAGCCTGTTATACAGAGAGAAGTATGTCAGAAAGAGAAAGACAAATACTTACATTAAAGCATATATATGGAATTTACAAAGACGGTAGCAACGATTCTACATGCGGGGAAGCAAAGGAGACAGAGACGTACAGAACACACTTTTCAACTCGGTGAAAGAAGGCGAGGGTGGGATGATTTGAGAGAATAGCAGTGAAACATACACATTACCATATGTAAAACACATGCCCAGTGCAAGTTCAATGCATGAAGCAGGGCACCCAAAGCCAGAGGGATAGGGTGGGGAGGGAGGTGGGATGGCAGTTCAGGAGGGGAAGACACACGTATACGTGCGGCCGATTCATGTTGATATATGGCAAAAACCATCACAATATCGTATAGCAATTATTCTCCAACTAAAATAAATTAATGATTAAAAAAATAAAACAGAACCCACCTGCCAATGCAACAGGGCAGGCGTTCGGTCCCTAGTCCAGGAAGACTCCACATGCCACAGGGCAACTAAGACTGTGTGTCACAACTGGTGGACCCACCTGCTCTGACTACTGAAGCCCTCGAGCCTAGAGTCCACGCTCCGCAACAAGAGAAGTCTGAAATGAGAAGCGCATGCACCGCCACTAGAGAGTAGTCCTCCTTCTCCACAGCTAGAGAAAGCCCCCGTGCAGCAACAAAGACTCACTGCAGCCAACAATAAATAAATAAACAATAAGGAAGAAAACCGGGCCAATCTCACTGTATGTTCATTTGAAAAATCCAATGGTAGATATCGAAGTAGGTGCATCTCTCTGTATTCTTTGAAGAAGCATATCTTGGGTGAAGCTAACAAAAATTACATCATAGGCTATATTAAATTTTAGATCAGCTTCCCAGGCACTGCTCTTTTCTAGAGAGCCACTTTCCTCAGAGAACTGTTACTTAGGAACTTTAGTCACCGGAACTGAGGCCTCCACCACATTCAAGGGCAGAAAGCAAAAGACATTAGGAAGACACGGTTCAAATCCTATGAGTTTATGAGTTGCCTGTGACCACAGGCTAGGATGAACACACATCCCAGAGTCTCTTCACATTTCAGTAACTGAAACCTGTATTTCAACCACTTAGTTCAGTTCTTTAAGGCCACTGCTGTCCCTTTAGACAAACACTTAGTGTGAAACAGTTGGAAAATGACCTTAACCCAATTCACTCCCAACCTCTTTTCACATGTCACAAGGGGTCTCTCACGATGATATTTCCTCACCTAGAAAGCCAATTCTCAACGAAAAGAATTCACACACACACACACACCTTGTGAAGAAATACTGAGATTTTAGAAATGGACTCACAACTAACCCATGGTTCATCATTCTTTTCTCTCTTCTCCCTCCATCCACTCTGAGAAATGAATATTTGGCCACGCTGTCTGATTTGCTCACCAAAGTTACTCATACCACACACAGGGTGTTGTTACAACTGAGCCTATGCCCAAGGCACTGACACCAGCCAGCCCTACTGAAGTCGGCTACCTGGGGGCAGGCTGGTGGCTGGGGCAATAAATTCATGCTCTCATTTCCTTCATCACCCCACCCATTTCATTCCCTGCCGTCACTTGGCCCAAACGAGTAAAGATCTCACACCAAATCGCTGCTTAAATCACCACTGCCTCAAGTTTCCTTCGTTATCTCACGTGGCTTCTGAGGCCAGGGAACAGATTTTACTTGAGATGAGTTAAGCTAGAGAGACAGCCCATTGGCCAGAGATTCTGGTTGGGAGGTGATGTCTCTCGGTGTACTCTTTACGACCCCATGGACCAAGGCCCGCCAGGCTCCTCTGTCCAGGGGACTCTCCAGGCGAGAATACTGGAGTGGGTTGCCATGCTCTCCTCCAGGGAACCTTCCTGACCCAGGGATTGATCCCAAGTGTCCTAATTCCCCTGTATTGCAGACAGATTCTCTGCCACTGAGCCCTCGGGGAAGCCCATGACGAACCTAGACAGCATATTAAAAAGCAGAGACATCACTTTATGGACAAAGGTCTGCAGAGTCAAAACTATGGTTTTTCCAGTCGTTGTCTACAGATGTCTGAGCTGGATCATTAAGAAGGCTGAGTGATGCTTTCGAATTGTGGTGCGAGAGAGATGACCCTTTAGAATCCCTCGGACAGTAAGGAGAACAACCCGGCCAATCCTAAAGGAAATGAACTCTGAATACTCACTGGAAGGACTGATGCTGAAGCTGCAATACTTTGGCCATCTGATGCAAATAGCTGGCTCATTGGCAAAGACCCTAATGCTGGAAAAGATCGAAGGCAGGAGGAGCAGGGGGAGACAGAGGGTGAGATGGTTACAAAGCATCACCAACACAATGGACATTAATTTGATCAAACTCAGGGAGAGTGTAGGACAGAGGAGCCTGGCGTGCTGTAGGCCATGGGCTCGTTAATAGTCGGACACGACTGAGCGACTGAACAACTGACCACCACCCTACCTTTGAGCTTCCCTAAGGTGCCACAGCCCCACTCTCAGCAGGGCTAAGAAGCTTGCTGCGTCTGTCAGTGGTAAAGGCTGAGACTTAATGTCTTCACACTGTCAGTGCCCCCTGCTCAGGGTTGACGCCGGGTCCTTAGAATGCTCATCACTCCCTCCCAGAGCTCAGACCAGGGAGCCTTCTCACAGCAGTAATGGAGCCCCCTAGCCTGCTACAGAACTGGGAGTTGTAGGTGTTTACCCCTCTCAATGTGATTTCTCCCTTTACATTCACTTCCACATTTCTTCCTTGAGTCACCGAATCCAACTCCGCTCATCCCCAACGGGCTCCTGCACCTGCATCTCCAGCAGCACATGCACAGGACGGGTGCATGTACCCCCTGCGCTATGCACCTTCTTTCTCCTTTCTCTTCGGAATCTGTCGACTCCCAGACACCACAAAAAGGGCTCCAGATCGCCCACAAAGGGGGCGGTGCTGCAGGGAGGCTGCGACTCTCATCCACAGCCTGGGTCAAAGCAGGACTGTGTTATAAGCACCACAAGCTGCCCCACTGCATCATGGGAGCCAAAAGAGCAAAGGTCTGAAAGTCCTAACACAGACATTTCCGTGGATAGAACACCCGTGTCTTCCTTGGGACCTGAGAGCTGTTGTTTGGTTTGGGCCTATTGTGACAGTGACCTTTTTCACAACGCTTGCAGGCTTAGCTAGCCTTCCATCAGGACCTCTCTACTCCCCACAGCCCCCCACCTACTGTACCAAAGATATTACTTCTGACTTCAGTGCGCCGATTGGGTTTTCACCTGGCAGGGATACCAACACAGCTTTTTTATGCAGAAACCTCAAGATACCTGAGGAGAACGAGCCTTCAGAAAGTCCCTTTTTCAATCATAAGAGAAAAACTGCCTATGTAACAATGAGGATACAACAAATTAAAATAGTAATAAAATGTTATTTGGAAATTATCTAGAATGTCACACTTAAGAGAAAAAACTTAGTACGTGGTCTATTGCCTTCCAGGTTTTGTTCTCTGCATTTAAGAAAATTACGAGATGTGGGAGGTAGGTAATGTCTTCATGATATTGTATCTGTTGTTCTGTCTGTTTATCATTATAGTTATACTATGGTTATGTAACTTTCCATAAAGATGAGGGTGCTCCACTAACGCTGGTCAGAGGAAACACTGTTTAGACCTCGGTATGGACCAGGAACTGTTCTCTGTGATGTGTGCATGTTGACATGACACTCCATGGTCTTTCACGCACTAGGAGACACTGCGTTCAATCCATACACAGATCCATAGCAATGTTTCACGTGGATGGATAGGTTGATCTGCCTTTTGATCCAGAGTACACCAGACAGCGCACTGTATTCCAGATTGGGGGTCAGATACCACACTTGTCTGTTTCTCTCTGGCCTGGGCACCAATCTGACTCAGCTCTTGCCAGCTAGGTGACTTTGTGCCAATTCATCTACCCATTAACATCTACGTGTCTCTGCTCCTCAGCTGCCGAAAGGGATGATAGCATTAAAAATGCTTACCTCGGGGCGGGGCTAAGATGGCGGAGGAATAGGACGGAGAGACCACTCTCTCCCCCACAAATTTATCGAAAGAACATCTGAAAGCTGAGCAAAGTTCACAAGACTAATTCTGAACGCTGGCAGAGGACGTCAGACATTAATCAAGTCAGCGCATTATCTTCAGAAGGAGGTAGGAGAAATTATAAAAGATAAAAAGAGAGACAAAAGAGTTAGAGATGGAGACCTGTCCCGGGGAGGGAGTCGTAAAAGAGGAGAAATTTCTAAGCACCAGGAATCCTTCTCACCGGCGGGTTTGGGGGAAGATTTCGAATCTCGGAGGGCAACATAACCGGAAGAATCAATAAATAAAACCCACTGATTACGTGCCTAAAGGCAACTTCCAGTAAAGAACCCCAGACGCCAGTATCCGCCACCAGCAAGTGGGGGCTGAACGGAGAGGAGCGGGCGGCACTGCTTGGGGTAAGGACCGGGCCGAATGCCCTGAGGGCAATCGGAGGGAGCTAACGTGAGATAGTAACCTAAACTGTGGGACAGCCAGAGAGAGAGAACTATCCCGCAAAAAGCCCAAAGCTAAGGCACTGCCGACCCGCTCACAGAACAAAGGAATGAGCGATACAGGGGAAGAGCTAGCTGGCCGCAGACCGCCCCATCCCCGCCGGACACAGCGGGCAGGTGGGACCAGCCAGAGCCGGAAAGGGGCAAACTCGGCCCCAGAGAGGGCACCCCCTACTAAACTGCAAACAGGCTCCCAGTTTCTAAGCAAAGACTGCCTGAGATCCCGGAGGGTCTACAGCCGCCGGGAGGGTCGCAGCCAGAGACCAGCTCCCCAGAACCACAAAGCACACCGGAGCAGCAGCCGGGCGCGCCCGTAAACCGAGGCGGGGACCAGGGAGGTGATAAGCCGCACCGCCCCGACAGAGGAGAGTGGGCTCGCCAAACTCCTGGCTGCCTGAGCTGCTCTGACCGGAACGGCGCAAACCGCTGGCCCAACCGAGTCTGCGCCTTGGTGGAGTACCCGGGAACCTGAACCTGAGCAGTTTAAACCTGGGAAGTGCACGCATCTCAGGGCCCACCCCCCGGCAGAGTAACCTGAAGCCTGAGCAGGGTAGACAGGGAAAGCACACACGCTGTGAGCGGGGGTGAACCCAGCGTGGCCGAGACACTGCGAGCTCTCCACACACACGCCAGTGATATTGCCTTGCAGTGATCCTCTCTCCCCACAGCAGGACTGAACAAGTGAACCTAAAGAGACCACCTCCGCCTCTTTGTGGCAGGGCGGAAATTAGACACTGAAGAGACCTCCAAACAAAAGCCAAATAAACAGAGGGAAGCGCGTTGGAAGGGACAGGCCAACAGATTAAAATCCCTGTAGTTAACACGGACTGCATTGAAAGGGGCCTATAGATCTTGAAAAGTATAAGCAGGAACAAGGATCTATCTGAAATTGAAGAGACCCCACACGGCTCACAACTGCTCCAGAGAAAGTCCGGGATATATATTTTTACTATTATCATTTTTTTTTTAAATTTTTTTTTTTTTCTTTTTTTTTTCTTTAAGACCTCTATTACACCTTTAATTTTCATTTTCATAACCCACTACTACCTTGAAAAAAAAAAAAAAACAACCCTATTTTTAAAACAAACTGCGTACATATATCTTATACTTTTTGTGTTTTTTTTTTTTTTTATTTTATTTTTTTTTTATTTTTTTTTTACTTTTTTTTGTTTTTTTTTTTTTTTTTTTTACTGTTATACTGTTTTACTGTCTTTTTTCTTTTTATACTGTTTTTCTTTTTTCTTTTTTTTTATATTGTATGATTTATAAGAGTCTAACCTCTACTCTAGATTTTTAATCTTTGTTTTACATATTTGATATCAATTTTGTGCATTTAAGAATACAATCTTTAGTGCCCATTTTTACTCAGGAGTGTGATTACTGGCTTGATTACTCTCTCCCTCTATTGACGCTCTTTCTTCTCCCCCAGGGAACCTCTATCTCCCACCCTCATCCTTCTCTTCTCAACCCAATTCTGTGAATCTCTGAGAGTGTTCTGGGTACCGGAGAACACTTCGGGAACAGAATACTGCCCAGATCTCTCTCTCCCCTCTTGATTCCTCCCTTTCTACTCATCCTCACCTCTATTGCCTTCCTCCCCCCTCTCTATGTATCTCTGTGAACCTCTCTGAGGGTTCCAGACTGTGGAGAGCACAGAGGGAAGTGCTTACTGGCTAGACTGCTCTCCCCACGTTTGAGTCCCCCTCCTCTCCTCCTGGTCACTTCAACCTCCCTCCCCTTCATCTCTCCATGTAACTCAGTGAACCTCTCTGGGTATCCCTCACTGTGGAGAATCTTTTCACCATTAACCTAAAAGTTTTATTATTGATGCTGTATGGATGGAGTAGTCTTGAGGCTACTGCAAGAATAAGACTGAAAGCCAGAGGAAACATTAATTAATAAGAGATCTTCCAAAAGCCTCCACATATACACTGAAACCAAGCTCCACCCAAGAGCCAATAAGTTCCAGAGCAAGACATACCACGCAAACTCTCCAGCAACGCAGGAACATAGCCCTGAGCATCAATACACAGGCTGCCCAGAGGCACACCAAATCCATAGACATCTCAAAACTCAATACTGGACACTCCATTGCACTCTAAAGAGAAGAAATCCAGCTCCACCCACCAGAACACCGACACAAGCTCCCCCAACCAGGAAACCTTGACAAGCCACCCATCCAACCCCACCCACAGTGAGGAACCTCCACAATAAAGAGGAACTTCAAACTACCAGAATACAGAAAGGCCACGCCTAACACAGCAATCTAAACAAGATGAAAAGGCAGAGAAATACTCAACAAGTAAAGGAAAAATGAGAAATGCCCACCAAACCAAACAAAAGAGGAGGAGATAGGGAATCTATCTGAAAAAGAATTTAGAATAATGATAGTAAAAATGATCCAAAATATTGAAAATAAAATGGAGTTACAGATAAACAGCCTGGAGACAAGGATTGAGAAGATGCAAGAAATGTTTACCAAGGACCTAGAAGAAATAAAAAGGAGTCAATATATATTGAATAATGAAATAAAGGAGATAAAAGACACGCTGGAGGGAAGCAACAGTAGAATAACAGAGGCAGAAGACAGGATAAGTGAGGTAGAAGATAGAATGGTGGAAATAAACGAAGCAGAGAGGAAAAAAGAAAAAAGAATCAAAAGAAATGAGGAAAACCTCAGGGACCTCTGGGACAATATGAAACGCCCCAACATTCGAATCATAGGAGTCCCAGAAGAAGAAGATAAAAGGAAAGGCCATGAAAAGATACTCGAGGAGATAATAGTTGAAAATTTCCCTAAAATGAGGAAGGAAATAGTCACAGAAGTCCAAGAAAACCAGAGAGTCCCAAACAGGATAAACCCAAGGCGAAACACTCCAAGACACATATTAATCAAATTAACAAAGATCAAACACAAAGAACAAATATTAAAAGCAGCAAGGGAAAAACAACAATTAACACACAAGGGGATCCCCATAAGGATAACAGCTGATCTTTCAATAGAAACTCTTCAGGCTAGAAGGGAATCGCAGGACATACTTAAAGTAATGAAAGAGAAAAATCTACAACCCAGATTACTGTACCCGGCAAGGATCTCATTCAGATATGAAGGAGGATTCAAAAGCTTTACAGACAAGCAAGAACTGAGGGAATTCAGCACCACCAAACCAGCTCTCCATCAAATGCTAAAGGATCTTCTCTAAACAGGAAACACAGAAAGGATGTTTAAACACGAACTTATAACTACAAAGTAAATGGCAACGGGACCATACTTATCAATAATTACCTTAAATGTAAATGGGTTGAATGCCCCAACCAAAAGACAAAGAGTGGCTGAGTGGATACAAAAACAAGACCCCTACATATGCTGTCTACAAGAGACCCACCTCAAAACTAGGGACACATACAGACTGAAAGTGAAGGGCTGGAAAAATATATTTCATGCAAACGGAGACCAAAAGAAAGCAGGAGTCGCAATACTCATTTCAGATAAAATAGACTTTAAAATAAAGGCTGTGAAAAGGGACAAAGAAGGACACTACATAATGATCAAAGGGTCAATCCAAGAAGAAGATGTAACAATTATAAATATATATGCACCCAACATAGGAGCACCACAATATATAAGGCAAATACTAACAAGTATGAAAGGGGAAATTAACAAAAACACAATAATAGTGGGAGACTTTAATACTCCACTCACACATATGGATAGATCAACTAAACAGAAAATTAACAAGGAAACACAAACTTTAAATGATACAATAGACAAATTAGATTTAATCGATATTTTCAGTACTTTCCACCCTAAAACAAGCAATTTCACCTTTTTCTCAAGTGCACACGGAACTTTCTCCAGGATAGATCACATCCTGGGCCATAAATCTAGCCTTGGTAAATTCCAAAAAACTGAAATCATCCCAGCCATCTTCTCTGACCACAATGCAGTAAGATTAGACCTCAATTACAGGAAAAAAAAACTATTAAAAATTCCAACATATGGAGGCTAAACAACACGCTTCTGAATAACCAACAAATCACAGACGAAATCAAAAAAGAAATCAAAATATGCATAGAAACGAATGAAAATGAAAACACAACAACCCAAAACCTATGGGACACTGTAAAAGCAACGCTAAGGGGAAGGTTCATAGCAATACAGGCGTACCTCAAGAAACAAGAAAAAAATCAAATAAATAAACTAACTCTACACCTAAAGCAACTAGAGAAGGAAGAAATGAAGAACCCCAGGGTTAGAAGGAAAGAAATCTTAAAAATTAAGGCAGAAATAAATGCAAAAGAAACAAAAAAGACCATAGCAAAAATCAACAAAACTAAAAGCTGGTTTTTCGAGAAGATAAACAAAATTGACAAGCCATTAGCCAGACTCATCAAGAAACAAAGGGAGAAGAATCAGAGCAACAAAATTAGAAATGAAAAATGGAGAGATCACAACAGACTACACAGAAATACAAAGGATCATAAGAGACTACTACCAACAGCTATATGCCAATAAAATGGACAACTTGGAAGAAATGGACAAATTCTTAGAAAAGTATAACTTTCCAAAATTGAACCAGGAAGAAATAGAAGATCTTAACAAACCCATCACAAGCACGGAAATCGAAACTGTAATCAGAAATCTTCCAGCAAACAAAAGCCCAGGACCAGATGGCTTCACAGCGGAATTCTACCAAAAATTTCAAGAAGAGCTAACACCTATCCTACTCAAACTCTTCCAGAGAATTGCAGAAGATAGTAAACTTCCAAACTCATTCTATGAGGCCACCATCACCCTAATTCCAAAACCAGACAAAGATGTCACAAAAAAAGAAAACTACAGGCCAATATCACTGATGAACATAGATGCAAAAATCCTTAATAAAATTATAGCAAACAGAATCCAACATCATATTAAAAAGATCATACATCATGACCAAGTGGGCTTTATCCCAGGAATGCAAGGTTTCTTTAACATCCGCAAATCAACCAATGTAATTCACCACATTAACAAATTGAAAGATGAGAACAATATGATTATCTCAATAGATGCAGAAAAAGCCTTTGACAAAAATCAACATCCATTTATGATAAAAACTCTCCAGAAAGCAGGAATAGAAGGAACATACCTCAACATAATAAAAGCTATATATGACAAACCCACAGCAAACATTATCCTCAATGGTGAAAAACTGAAAGCATTTCCCCTAAAGTCAGGAACAAGGCAAGGATGCCCACTCTCACCACTACAATTCAACATAGTTTTGGAAGTTTTGGCCACAGCAATCAGAGCGGAAAAAGAAATAAAAGGAATACAGATAGGAAAAGAAGAAGTAAAACTCTCACTGTTTGCAGATGACATGATCCTCTACATAGAAAACCCTAAAGATTCTACCAGAAAACTACTAGAGCTAATCAATGAATATAGTAAAGTTGCAGGATACAAAATTAACACACAGAAATCCCTTGTATTCCTATACACCAATAATGAGAAAACAGAAAGAGAAATTAAGGAAACAATACCATTCACCATTGCAACAAAAAGAATAAAATACTTAGGAATATTTCTACCTAAAGAAACAAAAGACTTATATATAGAAAACTATAAAACACTGATGAAAGAAATCAAAGAGGACACAAACAGATGGAGAAATATACCGTGTTCATGGATTGGAAGAATTAATATAGTGAAAATGAGTATACTACCCAAAGCAATCTATAGATTCAATGCAATCCCTATCAAGCTACCAATGATATTTTTCACAGAACTAGAACAAATCATTTCACAATTTGTATGGAAGTATAAGAAACCTCGAATAGCCAAAGCAATCTTGAGAAAGAAGAATGGAACTGGAGGAATCAACCTGCCTGACTTCAAGCTCTACTACAAAGCCACAGTCATCAAGACAGTGTGGTATTGGCACAAGGATAGAAACAGATCAATGGAACAAAATAGAAAGCCCAGAGATAAACCCACGCACCTATGGGCACCTTATCTTCGACAAAGAAGGCAAGAGTATACAATGGAGAAAAGACAATCTCTTTAACAAGTGGTGCTGGAAAAACTGGTCAACCACTTGCAAAAGAATGAAACTAGAACACTTTCTAACACCATACACAAAAATAAACTCAAAATGGATTAAAGATCTAAACATAAGACCAGAAACTATAAAACTCCTAGAGGAAAACATAGGCAAAACACTCTCCGACATAAATCACAGGAGGATCCTCCATGACCCACCCCCCAGAATATTGGAAATAAAAGCAAAAATAAACAAATGGGACCTAATTAAAATTAAAAGCTTTTGCACAACAAAGGAAACTAGGAGCAAGGTGAAAAGACAGCCTTCAGAATGGGAGAAAATAATAGCAAACGAAGCAACAGACAAAGAATTAATCTCAAAAATATACAAGCAACTCCTGTAGCTGAACTCCAGAAAAATAAACGACCCAATCAAGAAATGGGCCAAAGAACTAAACAGACATTTCTCCAAAGAAGACATACAGATGGCTAACAAACACATGAAAAGATGTTCAACATCACTCATTATTAGAGAAATGCAAATCAAAACCACAATGAGGTACCATTACACACCAGTCAGAATGGCTGCTATCCAAAAGTCTACAAGCAATAAATGCTGGAGAGGGTGTGGAGAAAAGGGAACCCTCTTACACTGTTGGTGGGAATGCAAACTAGTACAGCCACTATGGAGAACAGTGTAGAGATTCCTTAAAAACCTGGGAATAGAACTGCCATATGACCCAGCAATCCCACTGCTAGGCATACACACCGAGGAAACCAGAATTGAAAGAGATGCGTGTACCCCAATGTTCATCGCAGCACTGTTTACAATAGCCAGGACATGGAAGCAACCTAGATGTCCATCGGCAGACGAATGGATAAGGAAGCTGTGGTACATATACACAATGGAATATTACTCAACCATTAAAAAAAATACATTTGAATCGGTTCTATTGAGATGGATGAAACTGGAGCCCATTATACAGAGTGAAGTGAGCCAGAAAGAAAAGCACCAATACAGTATACTAATGCATGTATATGGAATTTGAAAGATGGTAATGGTAACCCTATATGTGAGACAGAATAAGAGACACAGATGCATAGAACAGTCCTGTAGACTCTGAGGGAGAAGGTGAGGGTGGGACGTTCTGGGACAATAACATTGAAACATGTATATTGTCATATGTGAAGCGGAACACCATTCCATGTTCTATGCATGGGACGGATGCTCAGGGATGGAGCGTTGGGATGACCCAGAGGGATGGGAAGGGGAGGGAGGTGGGAGGGGGGTTCGGGAGGGGGAGCACATGTGAACCCATGGCTGATTCATGTCAATGTGTGGCAAAAACTACTACAATATTGTAAAGAAATTAGCCCCCAACTAAAATAAATAAATAAAAATAAATAAAATAAAATAAAAATGCTTACCTCACGGTGCTGCTATGGGTACGCAAAGACTTCATTATATATGGAGATACAGAGAGCTAAGCACGGTCCAGAAGGGGGAGCTCTTCTTCTCGTGTCTCTTCGCTTCTGTTTCCGCTTGCACTGGTTTCCCCCTGTCCCTGCCCCCACGCTTTCACCTCCCCCAGCCCCACTCTGCTCTCTCTCCCCTGTGCCCCTGTCCTCAGACTCTCCATCCCAAAACACAGCTGAGCATCTCCTCACGATTTACCTCAGAAAATACCCATACCATCGCCCTTGGATTAAACAATCATGAATATTAGCGGAAAAAATAAGAAACACAACAAACGGGCAATGTTAAAACTACATAAGAAATAAGGCATTACTGATGAAAGTCTGACTACTAATATTTTCATATCTTCATCGGATTCAGATCTTCAGAGTTTGATATGTGAGAATTAGACTTGATAATACAATGGCAGAAAAGGTAATGCAATGTGGTTCCTTAAGTAAGACCTAACAAAATCCGGGCACACGGTGTGTTCACGGGTTGAGAAATTCAATATACTTAGGGTGTCAGTAGTCCCCAGACAGATCCATCAATTTCGTACAATTCCAGTCAGAAATTCCAGCAGAACTTTTTTGTACATATAGACTAATTGATGATAAAATTTCTGTGGTAAGGCAAAGGAACTAGAATAGCCTAATGATTCTGAAAAACATTGGAGGATTAACACTAACCTGAAATTTACTTTGCAGCTTCAACCAAAAGCTGTAAGCAACTAAGTGCCCACGAAGGGATGAATGGATATAGAAAACATGGTGACACCGGTCAGAAGGGCCACCATCAAAAAGTCTACAAACAACAAATGCTGGAGAGGGTGTGGAGGAAGGGGAACCCTCTTTACACAGCTGATGGGAATGCAAACTGGTATACCCACTACAGAGAACAGTGTGGGAACAGTTTTTTCTTTAAAAACTGGGAATAGAACTGCCATGTGACCCAGGAATCCCACTGCTGGGCATACACCCTGAGGAAACCAGAAGTGAAACAGACATATATACCCCAGTGTTCACCGCAGCACTGTTTACAATAGGTAGGACATGGAAGCAACCTAGATTTCCATTGGCAGACGAATGGATAAGGAAGCTGTGGTACACATACAATGTAGTATTACTTGAGTATAATAAGGAACGCACTTGAGTCAGTTCTAATGAGGTGGATGAACCTGGAGCCTATTATACAGAGTGAAGTAAGTCAGAAAAAGAAAGAGAAATACTATATATTAACGCATATATATGGAATCTAGAAAGACGGTACCAATGACCCTACATGCAGGGCAGCAAAGGAGACACAGATGTAAAGAACAGACTCTGGGACTCAGTGGGAGGAATGGGTGGGATGATTTGAGAGAACAGCATTGAAACATGTACACTACTGTATGTAAAACAGATGACCAGTGTTAAGTTCCATGCATGAAGCAGGGCACCCAAAGCCGGTACTCTGGGACAACCCAGAGGGATAGGGTGGGGAGGGAGGTGGGGGGGGTTCAGGATGGGGGGACACGTGAATCCCTATGGCCAATTCATGTTGATGTATGACAAGAACATCACAATATTGTAAGGTAATTATCCTCCAATTAAAATAAATTAATTTTAAAAGAGAAGATGTGGTGGTATATACAATGGAATATTATTCAGTCACAAAGAAGAAAATTCTGGCTTTTGCAACCACATGAATGGACTTCAAAGGCTTTATGCTAAGTGGAAAAAAGTGAAAGGGAGAAAGACATATATTGTACATTCTCACTTATATGCAGAATCTAAAAAAGTCAAACTTACAGAAATAAGAGTTTAGAATGGTGGTTTCCAGGGCCTGGGGAAAATGTTGAATATAGGGCACAATCTTCCAAGTATGCGATGAATAAGTTACGTGGATCCAATGCATAGCATGGTGAGTATAATTAACAAAACTGTATAATACAGTGAAAGCAAAGAGCGTAGATCTGACATGTTATTTCCTCAACAATTTTTAAAAAGGATTATGTGAGGGGATAGAGTGCCAACCCTGCTGTGGTAATCGTTTTGCCAAATATGTGTGCATCAAATCATCACGTTGGCATCTTAAACCTACAGGTCATATGTCAATTATACCTCAAAAAAGGTGGAAAAAATAAGAGTCCTGAGTGTTTCCGGTGGGAGCGCCCTCAAGCTACATTCTGTGTCCCTGACATCTCCCCATCATTCTTGAACTTTCCCTTATTACTGACATGACAAGGAGAACCAGGCTCATTTATCCTTTCCTTCCTCAGCCTGGGAACCCATCATTTCGTGGAGAAAGGTGTTCAGAAGCTAGGATCTGGGGACTGGTGTGATTATTGCCATTGGAATGCTACTGTTTCCAGTAACTTGGGAATATATGTGTGCACACAATCACACACACAAACACATAGACACACATCTATAGTTATATATCAGTCTAGCCACATATGCACACCTATCGAATACCAGAAGTTTGCATGGAGACCTTTAATTCCAGTAGAATTCCTCAGAATTTGTCCTAGTTTACTGCCTTTCCATATTGGAAATTCCCTATTCCAAAAATGACAGACGTGGCTCTCAGCATTCTTACGTATTTGCTGAGTTGGTGAATCCCAATGCGTATAAGTGACCCCTCCTCTACAAAAAGGTCTTCCTCACAATCTATGCAGAACCATCCTTTGCCCTTGACTTCCATACCTCACTCAAGCTTGAATCCATGAAGCAGTTAGCCTCCTTCCCACCCAACCCCCAGGGATATATTTCTTTCCACCTTGGGCTCTGACGCCTCAGGTAGGGATGCCCCTTTACACATACACATGCCTTGCCTGGCAACACCTAATGGCTTTCGGACTGACTTGCTCAGGCACAAAAAAGGGAAGGGAAAGAAAGGGTAGGGACAGGAAAAGGTGAACATATCCTTATACAGTCAGCCAAACAACGTGAACTGGGCCAAACCCAAGCAATGTGATGCAGACAGTCGCGTTGTTTCTTTTTTCTCATTGTCCTCCAGCTTCCCCTTCTTGCCTCTGTCCTTTGCCCCAGTTCCTTTTCCCTTCTTTTAAGTCCTGCCCTGCATCAAGAGTACCAATGTTACGAGGCATGATTCCCACATTGTAACTGATCTCTGCTGCTTGGCTGACATTCAGCGTGACATCCCTGCAGATGGGACATTCAAACTCTCTCTCTCTCTCTCACCATGGACCGGAAGGTTTCACTCCTAATTTCAGGGATAGGTAGGAGAGAAGGTGCAGGGCACATGTTGGAGCCTTGAGTCGTTCATCTGTGAAATGCGGATGACCACAAACTGGGGGAGAAACAAAGACAGCAGCAACCAGACCCCTTTCAATGAGAGCTACATGCCAAACCCAGCGCATCACAGGACTCCTTGACATTCAGGAGCACGCCAAGTAGATTTCCATGCCAGGACTGTTGCACTTGTTGTTCCTTCTGCCTGGAATGCTCTTCCCTTAGATAACCCCACGGCCTGCTCCCTCACTTCCTCCAGATCTCTGCTTAATTGCCATCTTTCAGGGAGACTTTCCCTCATTACCCTGAATAAAATAATAACATCATACCTATATATACCCTTTCCCCTGATCTAGCATTATCTTTCTTCATAGTGTCTGCCACCCTTGATTTATTTACTGACCACCAAGTCTAGGAAAGGAGACACTTGGTCAGTTCTGTCCTGTCACAAACTCCTCCAATGGTGCTCAGGTATACGGCAGGTGCTCAGAAAACATTTGCTGAAGGACAGTCTGAAGCCAGGCCCTTTACACACATCGCTAACACACACAGGTACCCTCCAAGATGGGCACTGGCCCCCCTGTATTAATTATGATACATACTGAGATTTCAGGAGACAACTGATACGCTCAACAACACACAGTCAGCATGTCAGGTTCCAGGCCTCGGAATCATATCTGCCAGCTTCCAAACCCTCAGTTCCCAGACAGAGAGCTCACAGCCAAGAACATAAGAGGTTTTATGTCTGACATAAAGACTCCAAGCAGCTTAGATAGATACCCAGAGACACCAAAAAGAGCTCACTGAATCTCTGCACAGAGAGCACACAACTCAGACCATAACCATACACACTGTGACAAAGACCCTGCCAACAGACCAAAGTCTTCAAGACAGAAACAAATGAGACCTGCACGGATACTTCACATCATGGAGAATGACTCCCAAACCACTCGACACTTACCAATCTAATACAAAAACCCTAAACGGAAAGATAGAACTTTTAATAACTCAAGAACATCATATAATCTTTAGATAAAGTCCCCAGATCTGCACCCTGTGCACGGATCCCCAAGCAGCTGATAGTTTACACCTTTAGACAAACCCATCCTGAAAGCAGCTCAGAGACATCACAACTTGGGACCCAGAATCAAAAACTCAGAGCTCTCCCAATCTCAGGTGCACACGCCTACAGAGATCTCACACGCAGGGACTGAAATGCCAGAAAGCTCCAAAAATGCACACCCCGGAATGCAGGCACACACATCCTAGAGGCTTTGTACTATGGCTCACAAAACCCACTCAGATCAAACATCCCATCACTCACAATTCCGCCCAAAGGCTCAAGGAGATCAAATGTATCCAAACAGCACCTGTGTTGTCACACGTAGCGATACACAAGCCCAGGCGCCCTGACACAGGTTACTCTCCAGGGAGAGACAGCAAACTCAAGAGACCTCTCCCTGGACATGAATTGCGTGCGTTTCTGCGAATGACCGTGCGCTGCCACACGATCCAGACTGAGCGAGAGCTAAACAAGACTGAAACGCCGTCACCATGCACAGCCAGCGACTGCGCCAAACCTCGTCACTAACCAGGGTAGCTCTTCGACCCCTTCGGGAAAAGCAGTAAAAGTCGGAGAAAAATTGTATGCTCTAAAAAGCCGCGCACGGCAACACGCCTCTCGTCCTCAGTTCCAGCTCTGCGATCCCAGTGCCTGTAACAGACAGCCAGCCAATTGGAACTGGGCAGGAGAGGAAGCAGGGCGGGAATCGCGGGACTTCCGGCGCCTATTCGCGCCCCGGAAGAGCTAATTCCGGCGATCACGCGGTGACCAATCAATGCCCAGAACGCTTCAGTGACGCCATACCGCAAACTGGCAGCCCATCTCGCTCCGTAGCCGTCCCCACTTGGATGTAACCATGTAGAAACGAAGGGGTGGAATTGGAAAAGAGACGAAGACAGTTTCAGCTTTATACCCGTGTCCACTCAGACTCGAATGCCGCGGGAAGACGGAATGGAGCAAATGGGGATGGAGCCAGTGGTGCCATGAGTGCCTCCGCTAGGAACTGTGGTCAATACCCGACGCGGTGTAAAGGTACTCTCTCTTTGTTGTCCTACGCCCTCTCGAATGGTACCTTCCAGAGTGGGTGGTCTTATCGCTACCCCTCAGTGGTACAACCCAGGACAGAACTGTTTCATCTCGCGCGCCCCTTGGTGGTGAGACTGGGGAACAGCGGATGTAGATGCCGGTGGACCATTAGAGGATGATCCTCCAAGGGTGGAAAGGCAAAGTTAGGGTGAAAACCCCACCGATGGCTGCAGTCTTTCTGGCCGGGCTCAGAAAAATGTCTTCATAAACTGAAGTTTACTTCTCTGTAGTGGCCACTATCATAACAGGAAGCATTGAAAGCATTTTCTCTCTGCTGGGCATTGTGCATGTTTGTGCTTTCCTGTTTAATACAGAATAGGTCTCATCGGGGAAAGCCAGCCACAGTCCCCCAACGGGCAGGGGAGAAAAAGCTTCGGACTGGGATCTGAAGGTCTGGAGTGGGGAAGGCCTCTGTCGTTGACTGCTAGTAATATGTGAGAAGGACAACAGGACTTTCCATTCTGTTAGGAAAGGGGTCAAATCCGAGGGGACCTAAGGACACGGCGTAGGTGAGATAAAGACCACGGTTTTGTCACCATCCTGTCATCCCTGAATATGTTCCCTAGCAGAATCCTCAGCCTGTCTAGCTATGCCTCTCTCAACAAGTTTAAGTTTGCTTCTTCATTCCGACATTCATTCATCCTCTCCACAGTTTCTGTCAAGCACAACTATGTGTGTTAGGAAAGAGAAAATCAACTTTGGCTTCGTGGAACTTACATTGTGTTGGGGTCATACAGCCCCCAAAGATAAATAATTTATCGGGTGTTCATAACTGCTGTGATTAACGTTAAACCAGGATAGTGAAATAGAGAGAGGGGATGATCTCTAGAAAGAGTGGCAGGGAAGTTCCTTCTAAGATTGTGACATTTGAGCAAAAACCTAGAGGAGATGCCTATCTGGGAGAAAAGTATCCCAGACAGAGTTAAGGCCAGTGGAAAAACTGGGGAGTGGAACTCAGTGCAGTGTGTATGAAAAGAGTGAGGAGGGCTATGTGTTTGTCACAGCATGATGGAGGGAGAGGCAGGAGGTCCGATGAGAGCGGTGATGGGGGGCAGGTCCCAAAGGGCCTTCTGGCCATAGGGAGGGCTTTGACTTGAGCCACAGGAGGGTTCTTTCAGAGACCCAGATCACACAATGATTGTTGAGGAGCTCTAGATTCATCCCAGGAAAACCACAGACCCTCTGCAGTTGAACATGGCTTTCCTGGAATCCCTTACACTCAAGGGGAATCCCCCCTACTGCTCCCAGTGAACATCCGTGTCAATTGATGATACCCTCAGGAGAGAGAGAGGAAAGACCCTCATGGTATGAGTGAGGTCACAGTCAGTCTCATGAAGGCAAAGAGCGAGGATGTAACAGGGACAGAGATGGCAGGGAGAAAGACAAAGATAGAACACTGGACAGACTATTTCTGGCAGCAAAGGATCCCCACTTAGCACCCACCTATGGGTCCCCAGCCCTGCTACTGGATGATGTACCTATCTCTACAGGAGAAAAGAAGCTGCCCCCCCCCATCAGGGACTGTCTCTAGGAAATGACTCAGTTGTCCGTGGTCTGGGTCTTAATCATGCTCCCTTGGAACACATCAGGGTCCTCTGCCCTGATCAAGACATGGAGATGTTCCAGTCATGGGGAGGCTCATGCTGTACACAGGATCCCTCACAACCTGTGCAGCCCTGACTGCCCTCCTGCTGACCTCAGTGCCAGTGAATGCTTTAATGGGGGAAAGAGAGGCAGGGATCTCTGCATTTGTAGTAGAGCCTCATGCAAATTGGTGAATGTGAGGTTTCTCCCCACCTGCTTGGAGGCTCACCTCTCTTTTCTACCACCATGTCCCCAGGGAATGTGCAGATTACATTCCATCCATCAGGTAAGAAGCTGGGTGTGTGATGGGGAGACACAGAGATGTATCCTGACAGTGAGACATTCACGGGGTCCTTGTGGCCCGGTACCAATGCCCCCCTCCCCCACTACCTGACCAGGGTTGTGCTGAGTCTACCCTGTCTCCTCCAAGGAGCCCAAGCCTGCATCCAGTTCCTCCCCTCCTCTTGAGCCGAGACCTTCCATCTGCACTGGGCCCTGGGCTCCCATCTGCAAATGGTGCCCTCTTTGTCGTGGGTTGGGCAGATTGACTGAGTGAGTGTGTACACAGTTTTTGTCACAGGGCCCCTATCAAGGGTGGTAGTCGTGTCAGGAAGTGTTGTTCTTCTCAGTATTGTTACCATGGGCTCTTGTGTACTGCACATGACTTGCCCTCCCTGAGGATGGGGCCACAGGCTTTTGTCTCTGTAGGGAGGCATGGTAGAAATTGTAGCAAATGTGATATCACAGGTCTACTTCTAAGACCCATGAGAGTGGGGTCCATCCAGCCTTCCTCTTAAGACTCCTCTCGTATGCAGATATATGAACAGCTCAGAGACCCAACCCTCTGGACAAGAACCCTCCCAAATAGTTCAGAGACTTCATGACTCGGACAGACATCCACAGACAGTTCAGAGCGCACTCATCCTGGACAGCAACCCAACACAGCTCAAATACATCACACCTGAGGACACAGACCCTAACCATCGTAGACAATTCGAACTCTCAGTTCAGTTCAGTCATTCAGTCGTGTCTGACTCTTTGAGAGCCCGTGGACTGCAGCATGCTGGGCCTCCCTGTCCATCGCCAACTCCCGGAGTTTACTCAAACTCATGTCCATTGAGTCGGTGATGCCATCCAACCATCTCATCCTCTGTCTTCCCCTTCTCCTCCCACCTTCAATCTTTCCCAGCATCATGGTCTTTTCCAATGAGTCAGTTCTTTGCATCAGGTGGCCAAATTATTGGGAGTTTCAGTTTCAGCATCAGTCCTTCCAATGAAGGACTGATTTCCTGTAGGATGGACTGGTTGGGTCTCCTTGCTGTCTAAGGGACTCGCAAGAGTCTTCTCCAACACCACAGTTCAAAAGCATCAATTCTTCAGCGCTCAGCTTTCTTTACAGTCCAACTCTCACATCCATACATGACTACTGGGAAAGCCATAGCCTTGATTAGATGGACCTTTGTTGGCAAAGTAATGGCTCTGTTTTTTAACATGCTGTCTAGGTTGGTTCTAATTTTTCTTCCAAGGAGCAAGCGTCTTTTAGTTTCATGGCAGCAGTCACCATCTGCAGTGATTTTGGAGCCCAAGAAGATAAAGTCTCTCACTGTTTCCATTGTTTCCCCATCTATTTGCCGTGAAGTGATGCGACCAGATACCACGATCTTAGTTTTCTGAATGTTGAGTTTTAAGCCAACTTTTTCACTCTCTTCTTTCACTTTCTTCAAGAGACTCTTTAATTCTTCTTCACTTTCTGCCATAAGGGTGGTGTCATCTGCATATCTGAGGTTATTGATATTTCTCCTGGCAATCTTGATTCCAGCTTGTGCTTCATCCAGCCGAGCATTTCTCATGATGTACTCTGCATATAAGTTAAATAAGCAGGGTGACAATATACGGCCTTGAGTTACCCCTTTTCCTATTTGGAACCAGTCTGTTGTTCCATGTCCAGTTCTAACCGTTGCTTCCTGACCTGCATACAGATTTCTCAAGAGGAGGTCAGGTAGTCTGGTATTCCCATCTCTTTCAGAATTTTCCAGAGTTTGCTGTGGTCCACACAGGCAAAGGATTTGGCATAGTTAATAAAGCAGAAGGAGATGTGTTGGGGTCCTTTAATGGACTGGGATCTGGTGGTCTGGAGTCGACGATAAGAAAATGAAAGAGAGAAAGAGAGATAGAGAGAAAAGGAGAGAGAGAGAGAGAAAGAAAGACACGGGGACCCAAGCCTCTGATGGAGGAAGGGTACTTTAATGATCTTTCTATGAGTATATATATGCCGTGTTACAAGAAACTTCTTTTGACAGTGACAAAGGTCAGAAAACCAAACGTACAGCTACCGTTACCAAGGGAACAAGGGAATAATAATAATCACAAGGTCAGGAGACAAACGATATCTCGAGAAAGAGGATCGAGACTAACTAGTTTTGCCTAAGGAGAATGTTTACTGAAGGAGACCGAGCCTGTCTCATTTCATGACCTCGACCCTGGGAATGGCATTCCATTCCAATGATAAGGGACAGAGGTTTTATGAGAAGCAGCACGTAGGAATCCTTCTGCTAAACACTCCCTGAAAATTTCAGAATTCATGAGAAACAGCACGTAGAAATCCTCCTGTTAAACATCCCCTGATAGAGATGTTTTTCTGGAACTCTCTTGCTTTTTCGATGATCCAAAGGATGTTGGCAATTTGATCTCTGGTTCCTCTGCCTTTTCTAAATCCAGCTTGAACATCTGGCCTCGGGTAAATTCAGATCCTTAAGACAAACAGCATTACTCACAGCCAGTTGTACAAGTGTTAAGTTGTAACCACTGTGGTTGCTGACCTAAAGTGCATTCTGAAGGATTTAGGGTGAAACACAATTTGAGGCACACTGTGCTTTGGACAAGTTGGCCTTTATCTATTTACAGATACCTCAGGGAAAGCTTCAGTGACCCTAGATTGTTGCATCTTCCACACACAGAAAAGCATGAAAATAATGAACTTGTGACATCTGATCTCTGTGTTTCACAGTAATCTTTTACCAATATGCATGCTTGACTGCATGTACTTCCTAGGCAAAAATCATACTGACTTCTCTGCTACCTCCTCCAAGCAGTTTCCTCAGAGCTAATGGAAGAGCTGTGTCCTGGGTTGCAGTTCCCAGAAGACTCCAAATCCAACTTAAACTCACAACTCTCCTGTTGTATGTTTTTCTTTAAGTAGACACTACTCTAGCTAACAGCTCTCCTTTAGCTCAAAGGCTTCACCCCCCTGCCCCAGAGCCTACAGCCTGCACCCTGGGACACAGAGCCCCACATCTTTCCCTCTGGGCTGCTGTGTTGGCATTTGCACTGAGTCTCTGTTCAGTCAACCCCAAGGGAGAGAGGCCTCCAGTCCTGCAGTCCCTGCAGTCTGCATTCATCAGCATGTCATCCTGAGGAAGGCAGATTTCATTCCAGGGGTGGGGATTACCTGAGAGCTGAGGGGTTCTGAAATTGATTTCCCATGTCTGGGTCCTCAGAATGGACTTAACCCACCCTGGTCACCTCTGGTCGTGGTGACTTTGTATCCTGCCCCACGGGAGGTTCAGAGTGAATCCCAGATCCTCAGAACGAGTCCCAGGGACCTGGTCCTCTCTGTCATGTCTCAGCACACACTGTGGGCTACTGAATTCTGGAGATAGGAGAGGTCTTCCCCTCACTGTGCCTCTGACAGCTCCTGTACATCCCTCTAATCATCTGTCATTTTCCAGAGTCCCTCTCCTGGTGACAGCTGCCACAAATCCTCTCTATCCCCAAATCCCCACCCTCTCCCCTCACCTTCCACCAGGCCTCCCCTCCCACTCCAGGAGCCTCTTTACCCCTCTCCTAGCCCTGCTCACAGGGCCTCAGTTACATCCTTACCCTATTTGTGGCCTCTCACCCAGCACCTGCACTGCCTCAGACGATCCCCTGAGCTCCTTGCCTGCTCCCTGCATTCCGCAGGACACCTCTCTCCTGCCCACACACAGGTGTCTGTCTTAAAGTCCTGGTGAGGGCTGAACTGAAAATCTCTCCAGAATCCAGAGAACATCCAGACCCAGACCAGGCGTCCAAGGCACTTCCCTCAAGGCTGGGGGGGAAGGGAGGGGGTTTCTGAGAGAAAGAGCTGGACTTGAGGTCCTGCAGGGGTGACAGGGTTTTCTTCAAGTGAGATGGCACCTTCGAAGTGCTTAGGACACTGCAACTCAGACGATTGATTACCTAAAACTCAGAGATGCGCCCACGGATGCCAGCTGACTCCTAGAGTGACCTCACTAAAGCAGCCACTGACTAGGGAAGCGTCTCCAGCCTGTTTACTGGGCAGTGAACACTCCTGGAGACTGGGTTCCACTGGTCCTCCAGTGCTCAGGCCCAAGACCCCCCGCCCCGTGAACTCTTGCCCATCAACCTCAGCACCTGACTGTGTGAGCCCTGGTCTGATCTGGGGTCTCAGTCCCTGTACCCCGTGAGAGCCTGAGCCTGTGTTTTCCACGTGGGCTCCCCAGAGTGGTCTAGGATTCCTTGCCTCCCAAGCCCCACAACCAATCACTGCTGCTGGTGTATTCAAATCTGCAGGGGGTGGGCATGGCCAAAATGGGGCTGGAGCGTCCTCCTGGACATCTGAGAAAGGGGCCTCCCTTCAGTCCAGGTTTGAGGCCTGGGTCGCCAGGATAGCATCCTCCCCATCTGTGTCAAAGGCTGCGGTTAGTCACCCTGGGCAGTGGTGGACAGTTTGTCCATTCATACGCAGGACTTGCATTGTTACCAAATGGAACCCTCTCCCCTGTGGTACCTTCTACTTCCTGTGGTGGTGCTTTTCATCTCTGCAGCCACCATGGCGTGTTCGTCTCACACCTCATCCTCCAACACCCCAGGAGGTGAGACCCCATGGGGAGCCACAACCATCACTCAGGCTTGTTGGTCCTGGCTGGGACCTGACTTTTTGCATTTCTAACCGTGCTCAGCCTCCCTCCTACACAACTGGTGAACTCCATGATGAGCAAAGGTCTAAGCATCCTGTTCACTGCAGCAGAGTGTCTGCTCCAAGAATGATGTGATGAGGTAGTAAACAAGCTTTACTTCTCCTGCTTTACTGATGGACATCAGCTTTATTCACAGACAGCATTTTGGCAGCACCTATGAAAGTGAAAAATCCTTACAAGATCCTTGTCCTTGTTGATTTAATATTAAGAATCAGTTAAGTTAATCTACCACATCAGTAGAATAAATGAGAAAAACCACATTATCATCTCAGTAGCTACCTAAAAAGCATTGGACAAAATTCAGCATCCGTTCAGGATACAAAGACTCAAACTAGAAGTAGAAGGCAACATTTTCAATCTGATAGAAAACGTCTGTGAAAAACCCACAGCTATCATCATACTTAATGATAAAAGGCAGAAGTACTTCCCCTGAAAATTAGGAACGATAGAAGGATATCATCTCTTACCACTTCTATTCCACTTTGTCCTGGAGGTTCTGGACAGGGTAATTAAGCAAGGGAAAGAAATAAAATGAATCTACATTGGAAAAGAAGTAAAACTATTCTATTTGCAGATGACGTGGTTCCAAATAGGAAAAGGAGTACGTCAAGGCTGTATATTGTCACCCTGCTTGTTTACCTTATATGCAGAGTACATCATGAGAAACGCTGGGCTGGATGAAGCACAAGTTGGAATCAAGATTGCCAGGAGAAATATCAATAACCTCAGATATATGCAGATGACCACCCTTATGGCAGAAGGCAAAGAGGAACTAAAGAGCCTCTTGATGAAAGTGAAAGTGGAGAGTGAAAAAGTTGGCTTAAAGCTCAACATTCAGAAAACTAAGATCATGGCATCCGGTCCCATCACTTCATGACAGATAGATGGGGAAACAGTGGCAACAGTGGCTGAGTTCATTTTTCTAGTGTCGAAAGTCACTACAGATGGTGACTTCAGCGATGAAATTAAAACTCGCTTACTCCTTGGAAGGAAAGTTATGACCAACCTAGATAGCGTATTAAAAAGCAGAGACATTACTTTGCCAACAAAGGTCCATCTAGCCAAGGCTATGGTTTTTCCAGTGGTCATGTATGGATGTGAGAATTGGACTATAAAGAAAGCTGAGCACCGAAGAATGGATGCTTTTGAACTGTGGTGTTGGAGAAGACTCTTGAGAGTCCCTTGGACTGCAAGGAGATCCAACCAGTCCATCCTAAAAGAGACCAGTTCTGGGTGTTCATTGGAAGGACTGATGTTGAAGCTGAAACTCCAATACTTTGGCCACCTGATGCGAAGAGCTGACTCATTGGAAAAGACCCTGATGCTGGGAAAGATTGAGGGCAGGAGGAGAAGGAGATGACAGAGGATGAGATGGCTGGATGGCATCACCGACTCAATGGGCATGGGTTTGGGTGGACTCCGGGAGTTGGTGATGGACAGGGAGGCCTGGCGTGCTGTGGTTCATGGGGTCGCAAAGACTCGGACACGACTGAGCGACTGAACTGAATTATACGCTTTTGGACAAAGTGATGTGTACATTTCCCCCTCTATAAGAACAGAAATTTTTCAAGAGAAATGTCCTATGATCACTAGTTGATAATGTATTTCTTCCAGTAAAGAAATTGCTGGTTTGATAATGGCTATACTTGAATGTGAGTAGCATAGATCATCATCATTCAGAGCGCAGAAAATTTCTCTGAGCATCTGCTGGGAGTCAGGCTTCAGGTTCTGGACTGAAGAGGAACTGAATATATAGCTACAATTATGCGAGATAGACAGGTGAGAGCCAGGGGATGCCTAGAACACAGAAGAGAACCCTGTAAATGTGGATATAAATCTCTCTGGTCAATTATCTCCATGTTTTAGATGAGGTAATTGAAAATCATTCCCTTGTGTGGATATGCCATCATTTGTTTAACAATACATTGATTGATGGATATCGTGGTTGTTTCCAGTCTGGAGCTTAATAAGTAAAGCATTCGTGTAAAAGACTTTGTGTCGATACATACTTTCCTTCGTCTTGAAAAATACTCAGGATTGGAATGGCTGAAGCCTACAGTATGTATGCCTTTAACTTTTTAATAACGTGTCTGGTATACATAATTACACTCCCAGCTGTGTATGACAGCATGACTCAGTTGTATATGAGTTGCATTCTTGAAAACACTTGGTACGGTCAGTCTTTTAAGTTTTCACCATTCCGATAGGTGTGTAGTGGTATCGCATTCTAATTTTAATTTGTATTTCAATATATTGAGCATATTTTCTTGTGCTGACTTGCCAGCCATGTGTATTCTGGTCTGTTCCAATCTCTTGCACAGATTTTTGGGGTTGTTTGTCTTTTATATACTATTAAGATTTACTACTGATTTTTATTTACTCATTCTGAAACTTTGCCGTGATGTGCCTTTGTCTAAAGCTTCACTTGTGCTGCATTCTCATGGCCTTCGTTTTTAGGACCATTGTTTCATTATTTTGTTGATAATTTTTTCTCCCTTTTTCTCTGTTCAGAGTACCTGGACATTTTATTAACTTAATTGAGGGCCACATTTATTAGGACTTCATTTGTTTACTTTTCTCCTCTTCTTTCTTTTCGATCAACTAACTGGAAGATTTGCTCAGCATCTTTGTTCTCAAGTATTCTAGGGACTTCAGAGTCGGTGAATGCATGGAGATTCTGGCAGAGTTGTGGGCCTGCAGAGGGCAATGGATACTCTGGGCCCATGCCTTGTCCTAGCACCTCTTCTATTGGATGTTCAATTTTATCCTTTATCATAACCTGTAACAAACTGCTAAACATAAATATTTTGGGACTAGGAAAAGAAGAAGACAATAATATTAACAAGAGAGAAACTTTCTTCATGATAAAAAGCTAAATCTTGGCCAGAAATGACCCAAATATTCTACCTATGGGAAGACTGCTTCCCATGTGAGCAAGAAGGCATTGCGGTAGTCCCTTTAATTGGAAGCATTCTGTCCTTGCAAAGATTTACTGGTAGATTTACTTGTGAATCCATTGTCTTAAGCTTCCTAAAGCTCCATTTTCTTGCCCTCTGACCTTGGACTTTGAGAGAGTCTTTGAAATGAGAAGAATTACCTACCCTGGCTGTCTCCCAAGGCAAAGATTCAAAGGAGAGGTGAGGACAAGATGGTGAAGTGGAAGAACTTGAGCTCGCATCCTCTCACAAAAACACTGAAATCACAACTAACTGCTGAACAACCATCAACGGAAAGACTGGAACCTACCAGAAAAGATATTCTACATCCAAACACAAAGAATAAGCTACAATAAGATGGAAAGAGGGGTGCATTCACAATGCAATCAAATTCCATTCCCACTTGGTGAGCAAATATTTTTATTCTTTAATTTTTCGAGGTCTTTGTTAATTGATTCTTGTATTTTCTCCATTCTGTTTTCAAAGTCTTGGATCATCTTTACTATCATTATTCTGAATTCTTTTTCAGGTAGTTTGCCTATTTCCTCTTCATTTATTTGGACTTCTGTGTTTCTAGTTTGTTCCTTCATTTGTGCGGTATTTCTCTGTGTTCTCATTATTGTTTTTCACTTATAGTGTTTGAGGTCTCCTTTTCTGAGGCTTCTAGCTTGAATTCTTTCTTCCTTTTTGTTTCTTCCCTCCTAAGGTTGGTCCAGTGGTTTGTGTAAGCTTTGTATAGGGTGAGATTTGTGCTGAATTGTTTGGTTGGTTGTTTGCTTTTCCTCTGATGGGCAAGGCTGAGTGAGGTGGTAATCCTGTCTGATGATGATTGGGTTTGTATTTTTGTTTTGTTTGTTGTTTAGATGAGGGGTCTGCACAGGGTGCTACTGGTGGTTGGGTGATGCTGGGTCTTGTATTCAAGTGGTTTCCTTTATGTGAGTTCTCACTATTTGATACTCCCTAGGGTTAATTTTGTGGTAGTCTTGGGTCTTGGAGTCAGTGCTCCCACTCCGAAGGCTCAGGGCTTGATCTCTTCTGAATCCACCACACACAGGAACCAGGAAGATAGTCCTAAAACTCCAAACCCAGTCAGGGTATTTCTTCAAGACAGTCAATAGTTCCCCATGGTTCCTCTTTCCAGAGGTCTACAGACTCCATATAGACAGGTGTCTTTCTTGGCTGCCTAATCTTGGTGAGAGCTGAGTCTAGAAGCACTTTCCCAGCTCGAAGAGACCGGGAGCAGTGTAGCACGGAGGCAAGAGGGGCGAGAGGGCTATTTTGCCACTGTTTTTTAAATGCTACCAAACCCAACTTGAGTCCTTTCACCAGAGTGTTGTGAACTGAAACTACTAACACTGATTTGTGGTGAGGGAAAGTACAGTATTTGGGATCTCTGGTGGCTCAGGAGTAAAGAATTCGTCTGCAGTGCAGGAGACGCAGGTGACGAGGGTTCGAACCTTGGATTGTGAAGATCCCCTGGAGGAGAGCATGGCAATCTACTCCAGAGTTCTTTCCAGGGAAAATCCCATTGACGGAGGAGCCTGGCAGACTACAGGCCACAGGCTTGCAAAGAGTCAGACATGACTGAACAACTGAACACAAACTACAGCATTTAGTGTAAGGTGTTGAACATGGGGCCAAGCAAAGAGGACAGGACACTCATGCTTAAAAGACCTGAACTCTGGCTATCTAATGCTACTCTTGACACAGCTCAAATACTCTGTGACAACCTAGAGGGTTAGGGTGGGATGGGAGGTCGGAGGGAGGTTCTAGAGGGAAGGGACATAGATACACCTATGCCTGATACATGTTGATATGTGGCAGAAACCAACATGATACTGTAAAGCAATTATCCTCCAATTAAAAATAAGTAATTTTTTAAAAAAAGACCTGAACTCCCAGAAGGCTTTCAGGGAAGGGTTTTTAAAGGCAAGGTGAAGGAGACGGTCATGGGGCTCATGATCAGTTCATGCTAAATTCTCTGGTTGGTTGAAGGTAAGGTAGCAGGGTGATGTTTTGGGACTCTCAGTCATCAACCAACTGGGTTCCAACTGCTCTGGGGTCTATGTGCTAGTCATCAGAATGCAGTTAACTTCCTCCAACTGCTGGGGGTTTTAGTATCTGCAAAACATCTCAAGGATACAGCTCAGAATATTATCTATGGCCCTTGAGGAAGAAATAAGGTCCTTGACATTGTTTTATGGCTAAACTATGTTTATTTTGTCTTCTTTGATGGTTTTCCTTTATTTCTGCATGTTGTCACCTTTCTGATTAAATTACTCTTTGGAAGTGGAGAAAGGCTTAGAAGACAAAAGTTTTTCTACAAACAAGTGAGAGGGGACATGAGGGCAGGAGGTCTATTGCTACAGAAAGGTATGCTTGCGGGGTCCAGCTGCTCACCCTCCAAAAGCCAGTAAACAGACCAGGTTGGTGGAAAGGAAAGTTTGCTTTCTTTCAGATGCCAGCAGCTGGAGGGGAGGGTAGCATATATCTTCCCAAAGGCTGACTCCCCCACACCCTCGACAAGCAAAGGGGTGAGACCATTTATAGAGAGAGTAGCGAGGGGTGTTACATGCAGAAACATCGTAGTCATCTCTAACAGTCATCTTCACATTGGTCATCAGTGGTCTGACTAGTATCACCTTGGTTGTTTTGGGTACAGTTAATCTATAGTTTGGGGTGCACTTGTTCCCATTTCTTTGCAGTCAGTTCTCTGAAATGTGGCAGCTCAAGTCCTGAGTACAGTCTGGTCATCATGTAGTTAACTTTTCCACCTGGTGTTTTGGTATCAAAAGACAGCTCCCAGCATACAGCTCAGAATATTACCTATAGCCCTTGAGAAAGAACTAAATGGCCTTGACTATGCTTAATGACTCCATTATTATTTAGTCTCCTTAGACTGTTTTCCTTTGTTTCCATATCTCTCACTTTTCTGATTAAACTTATTCTTTGACTAAAGTTTTCCACAGGCAGAAGGCATGCACAGGACATGGTGGGGGAGGGGAAAGGACCATATGGTCCTGCTGAGTTTCACTATCTCCAGGAAGGTCCAACATGGTCCTGCTCAGGTTAAGAAAAATATTTCCACTGAGTATAGAATTCCAGGTTTAGAGTTTTTTTTTTTTTTCCTTTCACTACTTGAAAGATGTTGGTACACTGTCATCACTTTGGATTGTCTCGGAGGAAAAAAGTCCTCTCTGTAATTAACATGACATTTTTCTCTGGTTGCTCTAATATTCTATCTTCATCACTGGTTTTGAGCAGTTTGATTGTCATTTGCCTGAGTGTAGTTTTTTTCATGTTATTTGTGTTCAGGCTTTATTGGGCTTCTTGCATCTATGGGACTAGAGTTTTCAGCAAATCTGGGAGAATCGGGGGCATTATTTCTTCAAATGTTCTATCTGTCCCCACTTCTTGGTCCACTCCTCCAGGGAACCCCAACTGAAACCTTATCAGGCTGCTTGAAGTGGTCCCACAGCTTATGGATGCTATTTTAGTTCTGAAAAGTATTTCTTTTCTCCCTGTATTCAATATGGGATCAGTTATATTGCTAACTTCAAGCCCAGTATTTTTGTTCTATAACATCTACACTGCCATTCATCCCGCCCAGTGTATCTTTCATCTTTCACATTGGACTTTTCGTCTAGAGATCATTTGTGTCTTCTTTATGTTTTACATATCTTAAGTTTTTGAACATATGGAATACAGTTATAATAACTGTTTCAATGTCCTTGTCTGCTATTGTTACCATCTGTTTTAGTTTCAGTATTGAGTGAGTTTCAATAGATTCGTTTAACGACTCATTATGAGGTGATCGTTTTTCTGCTTATTTGCATTCCATCTAAGTTTTGATTGGATATCTGATTTTGAGTGTTACCATGTTGAATAATGGATTTGTGCGTTTCTAGAATGCAGTTAAATTACTTGGAAACACTTTGATCTTTTGGGGTTGTCTTTTCATGGTTTCTTTCATAGGACTGGAGCAGTGACCAGTTGATGGCTACTTATTCTCCATGACTGAAAAAAGACTCTTCTGATGACTCTACCCAACAGCCCATGAATTCTCGGGTTTTTGAACCTGGCATTTGGGGAAGTATTCTCATACCTGTGCAAGCCCTCAGTATTCTCTTCTCTCATCATTTCACATGGTTTTCTCTGGACTTGGGAGGTGACCTCACATCCAGGTGTTGTGGGGACTCTCCTAAGGTCCAACAGATCCTATAGAGTTTACATTTAAACCTTGATGCATATTCCTAGCCTGGCTTCCAGCTGATACCAGCATTGTGTGAAAGTAAGCACTATCCCTCTTCTCCAATATTATTTACTTACTCACTTACTTATTTGCTTCTTTGTCTGTTTGATGATTCAATTATTCATTTCCTTATGTTCATTGTTATTTTTTAGGTAAAACTGGAGCAGTGCTCACAACTGGACTCATTACTCCCACTCTTTGGAGTAGTTTCATCACTTGATGAAACAGAACCTCTTGATGAAAGTGAAAGAGGAGAGTGAAAAAGTTGACTTAAAGCTCAACAATCAGAAAACACAGATCATGGAATCCTGTCCCATCACTTCAAGGCAAATAAATGGGGAAACAATGGGAACAGTGATAGACTTTATTTTCTTAGACTCCAAAATTGCTGCAGATGGTGACTGCACCCATGAAATTAAAAGACGCTTGCTCCTTGGAAGAAAAGCTATGACAAACCTAGACAGCGTATTAAAAACCATTTTACATCTCTGAGACATTACTTTGCCGACTAAGGTCCATATAATCAAAGCTATGGTTTTTCCAGTGGTCATGTCTGGATGTGAGAGTTGGATCATCAAGAAAACTGATCGCCAAAGAATTGATGCTTTTCAACTGTGGTGTTGGAGAAAACTCTTGAGAGTCCCTTGGACTGCAAGGAGATCAAACCAGTCCATCCTAACGGAAATCAGTCCTGAATATTCATTGGAAGGACTGACGCTGAAGCTGAACCACCAATACTTTGGCCACCTGATGCGAAGGACTGACTCATTGGAAAAGACCCTGATGCTGGGAGAGATTGAAGGCAGGAGAAATAGGGGACGACAGAGGATGAGGTGGTTGGATAGTATCACTGACTCAATGGACATGAGTTTGAGCAGGCTCTGGGAGTTGCGTGATGGACAGGGAGGCCTGGCGTGCTGCACTCCATGGTGTTGCAAAGAGTCGGACACGACTGAGTGACTGAACTGCACTGAACTCCCACTACTGAGTAAAGACCCTTCTGAGTCCTAACCAAGTGTCCCATGAATCCTGAGGTTTTCCACTCTAGCTGACTCAGAAAGGCACTATGACCATCCAAGTCCAAGCACTAGGCAGTGTTCTCTCTACTCCTTTCAGATGTGCTATCCCTGGCCTCACACGCATGGGCTGAGTACATGAGGGGGACACTTTGAAGTTCCCTGGGGTTCTCTCGCTTTGTGGCTTTCTGCTGTCTGGCACCCATTGACCTCTAGTTGCCTTCATCTCCTCTGACCTCAGCTCTGTCTTCTGATGTCAGGTCTCCATTGGCTCCAGCTAGGTTCTCCTACATTAGCTGCAGCAGACTGAAAACTCTAGGCAGTAAGCTGGGGCAGTCACTGTTCACACCTCTTTTGTTTCTTCTCTCTCAGGGCTCACTGTCCTTCACATTGCCTGATGTACCATGATTTGCCAATCATTGTTTCATATATGGAGTCTGGGTTTTGGTTGTCACAATTGGGACATTACCACCACTTATGTAGTGTCAGCAAGAAGCAAGTTGACGGCTAACATTGACTCAAAGACTCCACAGTGACCTTGCAAACTGGACTGAGAAGTGCTGCACCCTTTAAGATGCTTCCACCCAGGCTTTAATTCTTGCCTCTCCTTCACTGGGGTTCACACCAGAATCCGAATCCAATGGCTCTCCCAACTTTCCCTGAAGTCTCACTTTCTTGCACAGTTACTTCCCCTAATAAGTTTCTTGCACTTTGAATTCTGCTTTAGCATCAGCTCCTTGAAAGGTCTGCACAGACACAAAAAGCATGTATACAATACTCTAACCCCACAAAAAATACTGGGGTATGGGGAGTTATGCTCTTTGTGATGTTAATGTTTTCTGTAAGTAGGCCCTGTGTTTTAGTGAGTGTGGCCTGAAGATTTCGAGGCATACTTATGGTTTTAAATGCATATTACTTACTCCATGCGTGGAATTAGGCAACTTTATTAGGATGAGATGGTTGGATAGCATCACTGAATCAGTGGACATGAGTTTGAGCAGGCTCTGGGAGATGGTAAAGGACAGGGAGGCCTGGAGTGCTGCAGTCCATGGGGTCACAAAGAGTCAGACATGACTGAGCGACTGAACAACAAATTCAATCAAATGGGCTTCCCTGGTGGCTCAGATGGTCAAGAGTCCATCTGGAATGCGGGAGACCTGAGTTTGATCCCTGGGTTGGGAAGATCCCCTGGAGAAGGTCATGGCAATCCACTCCAGTATTCTTGTCTGGAGAATCCCCATGGATAGAGGTGCCTGGCGAGCTGCAGGCTGTGCTGCACTTAGTTATTTAGTTGGGTACAAATCTTTCGACTGCATGGACTGCAGCACTCCAGGCTTCCCCGTCCTTCACCATCTCCGGAAGTTTGCTCAAATTCAGGTCCATTGACTCGGTGATACGATCCATCCACCTCATCCTCTGCCATCTCCTTCTCCTCCTGCCTCCAATCTTTCCCAGCATCAGGGTCTTTTCCAGTGAGTTGGCACTTTGAATCAGGTGGCCCAAGTATTGGAGCTTCAGCTGCAGCGTCAGTCCTTCAAACAAATATTCAGGGTTGATTTCCTTTAGGATTGACTGGTTTGATCTCTTTGTAGTCCAAGGGACCCTCCAGAGTCTTCTCCAGCACCACAGTTCAAAGGTATCAATGCTTCAGCACTCAGCCTTTTGGCCCAACTCTCACATCCATACATGACTACTGGAAAACCACAGCTTTGACTATATAGACCTTTGTCAGCCAAGTAATGTCTCTGTTTTTAATATGCTGTCTAGGTTTGTCATTGCTTTTCTCCCAAGGAGGAGTCATCTTTTAATTTCATGTCTGCAGTCACCATCTGCAGTGATTTTGGAGCCCAAGGAACTAAATTCTGTCGCTATTTCCATTGTTTCCCCGTCCATTTGCCGTGAAGTGATAGGACAAGATGCCATGATCTTCATCTTTTGAATGTTGAGTTTTAAGTAAGCTTTTTCCCTCTCCTCTTTCACTTTCATCAGGAGGCGCTTTAGTTCTTCCTCACTTTCTGCCATAAGGATGGCATCGTTGCATATCTGAGGTTATTGATGTTTCTCCCAACAACCTTGATTCCAGCATGTGCTTCATCCCACCCAGCATTTCACACGATATTCTGCATAAAAGGTAAATAAGCAGGGTGACAGTATACAGCCTTGATGTACTCCTTTCCCAATTTGGAACCAGTCCATTCTTCCATGTCCGATTCTAACTGTTGCTTCTTGACTTGCATACAGTTTTCTCAGGAGGCAGGTAAGGTGGTCTGGTATTCCCATCTCTTTAAGAAGTTTCCACCGTTTGTTGTGATTTACACACTCAAAGGCTTTAGCGTAGTCTATGAAACAGAAGTAGATTTTCTTTTTGATATCTCTAGCTTTTTCTAAGTTTCAATGGATGTTGACAATTTGATCCCCGGTTCCTCTGCCTTTTCTAAATCCAGCTTGTATGTCTGGAAGTTCTCAGTTCACATAGTGTTGAAGCTACCTTGAAGGCTTTTGAGCATTAGTTTGCTAGTGTGTGAAATGAGTGCAGTTGTGAGTTACTTTGAACATTTTTTTGCATTCTCCATCTTTGGGATTGGAATGAAAGCTGAAATTTTTCAATTCTGTGGCCACTGCTGAATTTTCCAAATTTCCTTCCACATTGAGTCCAGGACTTTAACAGCATCGTCTTTCAGGATTTGAAATAGCTCAGCTGGAATTCCATCACCTCCACTAGCTTTGTTCCTAGTGATGCTTCCTAAGACAAACTTGGCTTCACACTCCAGGGTGTCTGGCTCTAGGTGAGTGATCACACTGTTTGGGTTATCCGGGTCATTAAGATCTTTTCTGTATAGTTCCTCTGTGTATTCTTGCCACCTCTTCTTAATATCTTCTGCTTCTGTTAGGTCCCTACCATTTCTGTCCTGTCCTGTGCCCATCTTTGCATGAAATGTTCCTTTGGTATCTCTAATTTTCTTGAAGAGATCTCTAGTCTTTCCCATTCTATTGTTTTCTTCTGTTTGTTTGCATTGTTCACTCAAAAAGGCTTTCTTTTCTCTCCTTACTGTTCTCTGAAACTCTCATTCAGATGGGTGAAAATATACAGCCTTGATGTACTCCTTTCCCAATTTGGAAGCAGTTGTTCCATGTCTGGTTCTAACTGGTGCTTCTTGACCTGCATACAGATTTCTCAGGAGGCAGGTAAGGTGTTCTTTAAGAGTTGTCCACATTTTGTTGTGATCCACACTGTCAAAGGCCTTAGCGTAGTCAATGAAGCAGCAGTAGATGCTTTTCTGGAATTCTCTTGCTGTTTCTATGATCCAAAAGATGTTGGCAATTTGATGTCTGGCTCCTCTGCCTTTTCTAAATCCAGCTTGAACATCTGGAAGTTCTCAGTTCATGTACTCCTGAAGCCTACCTTTGGAGAATTTTGAGCATCACTTTACTAGGATGTGAGATAAGCACAATTGTGTAGTAGTTTAATCATTCTTTGGCATTTCCTTTCTTTGGGATTTGAATGAAAACTGACCTTTTCCATTTCATTCCTTTGACATGAAAACTGACTCTGACGTTGGGGAAAGGCATATCTGAAGTAGAGTCCCAAGTCCGTCACTTACTGCATGGGTGACCTTAGACAAGTTGCTGTGGTTCTGGCTGCCTGGGTTTCACGGTGTATATTTGAGGGGTAGAAAATATGAGAGGCCTAGGCACATTTTGAATTCACGTCAGAGACTTGATCATACCAGCTCGTTTTCCATACACTCTGTGAGGATGGGGCTCTAAAGCCCAACACTTCCTCCTTCCCCCCCACCCCCGCCGGCCCCAACATGGGAAATGTAAGATGCAAACAACCTGGTTATGGTTCAGAAGATGTCATAAACCCCAGACCCGTGAAACATGCATCAGTGAGGAGGAGAAGACTGCCAGGATTCTGGAAAATCTCCTTTAGTTTCACTGCCCTCAGCAGTGTGCTGGAGACAGATCACACAAGAATCGTACCTGCTCATCCCTAAATTTCAGGGGTTTTGCAAACCGACTTTTAGATTGTTAGCTGCTCAACATTAACAATGGCAACAGTATTTACACCGCAAAAATTAGCCAGCGAGTGCTACAGACCAGTGCAACTCTCCCATATCCCCACCGCAGCCAGTTTATCAGTGCAGAACAAGAGTGCTGGAGTGGAGGAAGTAGGTGCCATAGCTATGCTGTTCTTTCTTCTTTAAATTTATTTTGACTGTGCTGTGTCCTCGTTGCTGTGTGCAGGCTTTCTCTAGTTGCAGCAAGTGGGAGGCTTCTCTTGTTGCAAAGCACAGGCTCCAGTGCATGTGGGACTCAATAGGTGTGGCACACGGATTTAGTTGCCCCACAGCATGTGGAATTTTCCCAGACCAGGGTTATAACCCATGTCCCCTGATGGAAGGCAGACTCCCAACCCCTGGACTACCAGGGAAGTCCTCTATGCTGTTCTTTTAGTTTACACACCAGGGCACACACATCATTGTATCCTCAGGTGAGTTGTTAGGTTGTTGTCGTTTTTCAGTTGATAAGCCGTATCCCACTCTTTGAGAACCCATGGGCTGCAGCCAGGTTCCCCTATCTTTCACTGTCTCCTGGAGTTTGCTCACATTCATGTCCATTCAGTCAGTGATGCTATCTAACCATCGCATCCTCTGAGGCACCCTTCTCCTTTTGCCTTCAATCTTTCATAGCATCAGGGTCTTTTCCAGTGAGTCAGTTCTCTGCATCATGTGGCCAAAGTACTGCAGCTTTAGGTTCAGCATCAGTCCAGTGAGTCAGCACTTTGAATCAGGTGGCCCAAGTATTGGAGCTTCAGCTGCAGCGTCAGTCCTTCAGACAAATATTCTGGGTTGATTTCCTTTGGGACTGAGTGGTTTGATCTTCTTGTATTCCAAGGGAATCTCAAGAGTCTTCTCCAGCACCACAGTTCAAAAGTATCAATTCATCGGCGTTCAACCTTCTTGATGGTGCAACTCTCACATCCGTACATGACTACTGGGAAAACCATAGGTTTGAGTAGATGAACACTGGTCAGCAAAGTGATGTCTCTGCTATTTAATATGCTGTCTAGGTTTGTCATGGATTTCCTTCTAAGAAGAAAGTGTCTTTTAATTTTGTGGTTCCAGTCACCGTACCTAGCGATTTTGGAGCCCAAGAAAATAAAATCTGTCACTGCCTCCACTTTTTCCCCATATATTTGCCAGGACATGATGGGACCAAATGCCATGATCTTAGTTTTTTCAATGTTGAGTTTCAAGACAGCTTTATCACTCTCCTCTTTCACCCTCATCAGAAGGTTCTTGGGTTCCTCTTCACTTTCTGCCATTAGAGTGGTATCATCTGCATATCTGAAGTTGTTGATATTTCTCAGGGCAATCTTGATTCCAGCTTGTGATTCATCCAGTCTAGCATTTCGCATGGCGTACTCTTCAAATAAGTTTAAGCAGGGTGACAATATAAACCCTTGTTGTGCTCCTTTCCCAATTCTGAACCAATCAGTTCTTCCACGTCCAGTTCTTACTGTTGCTTCTTGACCCACATACAGATTTCTCAAGGGTTGTGTAAGGGGAGATAAAAATTATATGTTGCAAAGGTAAGGAACTAGCTCTCATAGTTTGTTCTATAGCCAAGGGTGCCAACTGTGGGGTCCCAGGCTCTACGTGGCTATTGAGGGAATGGGCACAGCCTGGGTGGGTTTTAGGGGACTCAAGGGGATGGATAAGGTTTGTCAAAGTCCCTGAGAGTGTTCCCAGGAGCCAGCAGAGTACTTATCCTTGTCTCTCTGGTGACAAAGAGGGACCAGGAATGAACCACTGGACAGAGGTAGGATCACTTAGTTAAGATACAGTCTTGAGATGGCAGAAAACATGACAAAATTGGCTCAATTTATGATGAAAGTTATCAATTTAATAAAAAGTCCTTGGGCAGAGAGGTTCCATGCCTGGCCAATTTAGTATCTCAATGATGCCTTAATTTAACCAACTTCTTATTCCTGGGTTTCCATCTTTACTGGATGGGCTTCAACTAGGCCAAGGTCCCATTCTGGTATCAAAATTGTTCCCACAGTTCCAGGCAGTGCTCCAGACACAACAACCTTCAGTGGGAAACAAGGGCTTGACCCTTGCTCTGTGTAACCTGTTCTGACCAAAGGAACCTTTCGCCAAGACACCCAGACCTCAGACTGCATTTCCACTTAGCCCATTAATGAACATTGGTGTACATGTGTCTTTTTGAATTATGGTTTTCTCTGGGTATTTGCCCAGCTGTGGGATTGCTGGGTCCTATGATAGTTTGTAATTTTAGTTTTTTAAGGAAACTTCATAGTGTTCTCCATAGTGACTATTCCAATGTACATCCCTACCAACAGTGCAGTAGGGTTCCCTTTTTACCACAACCTCTCTAGCACTTACTGTTTGTAGATTTCTTTTGGTGATGGCCATTCTGACCAGTGTGAGATAATACCCCACTGTAGTTTTGATTTGCATTTTTCTAATAATTAATGACATTGAGCATCTTTTCATGTGTTTGTTGACCATCTGTATGTCTTCTTTGGAGAAATGTCTATTTAGGTCTTCTGCCTCCATTCAGATTCAACCTATGTTGGATGAGCATGAATTTGATGTATAATTTCATAACTGATTATTTCCCCATTCTAACATCTCAAACTGAACTATGACACTGAATATGTTAAACAGTGTCTCCCAGATTATGTTAGGCTCTGGGATTCAAGGGTGGAAAAGACACACACAATCTCCACCCTCAGTGACTCCTAGTCTGTTGGGAGACATTCAGTAAAACAAGCACTGACAAGGAACTTGGTAAGTGCTTTCTATCAGAGAGAAGGTAATTATATGGACTTGTCAGTACGTACCAGGAAATAATCTAATTTCAGAGGGACAGAGAAGCTCCCTAGAGAAAGACAAGTGTAACCTGAGAGCTGAAGGTAAGCAGTTTCAGCCAGATGAAGATGGAGGGAATCATCCCTGACAGAAGATAATGAAGTTGTAGAAATCAGAGAGAGCGTGGGGGATGTGGTGACTAGAAAGAGGTTCAGAATGGCTGGAACATTGCCATGCGGGATGTTGATTCGAGATCCTGCCTGAAACATTGTGAGCTTACTGAGTATTTATTGAGTTGAATAATCTTTTTATGCTCCTAACTGAAAGAACACTCCTTCAATCCTTGAGTCGATATCTTCAATCCTGGAGAAGATATCTGTGAAGTCACTAGTCTATAAAGTATAACCAATTGTTGGACAACCTCTTGTACTCAGCTGCAAGTTGTTGTGGGAATAGAACTTTGACTTACTTTCCTGTGTTATCACACAAGTAATACAGTTATAATCCCACTGCATGCCAGCATTTACAGGACTCAGTCATTTCCAGAGAAGCTTTGGGATTATTGGAATATATGATATGGACTGAAATGTTATTTAATTAATTTCTTTACTTATATCAATTTTAACAGCTTTACTGTTATAAATAAAGTGTTACAAATTATATTTACTTTACAAATCATACAGTGGAATCTTTGAACTTGAACATGTCAGTGATATTTAGTATATTCACAAAATTGTGCAGCCATCAACACAACAATATTTAATCACCCAAATGAGAAACTCTAATGCTAGGCACCTACCAATGCACTTTCTGTCTGTTCTCAACATTGCACATACATGCAATCGAACAGTATATTATTCTTTTATTTAACTAATTAATTTATCTTTTTAAAATTTATTTTTTATTGAAGGATAATTGCTTTACAGAATTTTGCTGTTTTCTGTCAAACCTCAACATGAATCAGCCATAGGTATACATATATCCCCTCCCTTTTGAAACTCCCTCCCATCTCCCGCCCCATCCCACCCCTCTAGGTTGATACAGAGCCCCTGTTTGAGTTTCCTGAACCATACAGCAACTTCCCCTTGGCTATCTATTTTACATATGGTAATGTAAGTTTCCATGCTGCTCTTTCCATACATCTCACCCTCTCCTCCCCTCTCCCCATGTCCATAAGTCTATTTTCTATGTCTGTTTCTCCACTGTTGCCCTGTAAATAAATTCTTCAGTACCATTTTTCTAGATTCTGTATATTATTCTTTATGACTGGCTTCTTTGACTTAAAAATATTTTAAAGGCCCATCCATGATGTATTTTATTTTTTATTATTGTTGAACAACATTTCACTGTATATATGTACCATATCCAGTTGTCAAATCATGGATATTTCTATTGTGTGTACTTTTGGTAATTAATGATTGATGCTACTGTGGACGTCATATACAAGTTTTTTGAGTATACATAAGTTTTCATTTCTTTGGCATATATACCTAGGAGAGGAATTGCTGGGTCATAAGATCACTCTTGTTTAACTTTTGAGAAACTGCTGCATCGTTTTGGAAAGGAGTCATACCATTTTTAAACTCCAACCAGCATTGTATCTGGCTTCAAATTTCTCCACACTTGCTTTTATCTGTCTGTTTTATTGTAGCCATCCCAGCAGGTGTGAATTGGTATCTCATTGTGACTTCGACTTTCAGTTTTTTGAAACGAATGATGTTCAGCACCTTCTCGTGTGTTCAGTGGCTAACTGTATATCTTTTTAGGAGAAAGATCTATTCAAGACCTTTGCCCATTTTTAATTGTGTTTCTTGGTTTGGGATTGAGTTGTAAGATTCCTTTATATATTATGTATACATGTCCCTTATTATGTATATGATTTGCAAATATTTTCTCCCATACTATAGGTTGTCTTTTCACTCTCTTTTGTTGTTGTTGTTTATTTATTTTTTAACTTCAGTTTTTAATCAGAGCATAGTTGATTTACAATGCTGTGTTGGTCTCTGCTGCACAACAATATGGTTAAGTGTGTGTGTGTACACACATACACACACACACATATCCACGCCCCACTGTGCTTCCCTCCCGCTCCCCCATCCTACCCATCTAGGTCATTCAGAGCACCAAGCTGAGCTCCCTGTGCTATACAGCAGCTTCCCACTAGCTATCTATTTTACATATGGTAGTGTATATACGTCAATGCTACTCTCTCAGTTCGTCCCACACTCTCACTCCACAAACCCCATGTCCACAAGTCTGTTCTCCACATTTGTGTTTCTGTTTCTGCCCTGCAAATAGTTTCATCAGTACCATTTTTCTAGATTCCACATATATGCATTAATGCGTGATATTTGTTTTCTCTTTCTGACTTATTTCACTCTGTATGACAGATTCTAGATTCATACACATCACTACAAATGCCCCAATTTCGTTCCTTTCAATGGCTGGGTAATATTACATTCTACATATATACCAAACCTCTTTATCCGTTCATCTGTTGATGGACATCTAGGTTGCATCCATGTCCTGGCTATCATAAATAGCAATGCAGTGAACCTTGGCTGCTTGTTTCCTTTTGAATTATGGTTTTCTCAGGGTACATGTTCAGTAGTGAGACTGCTGGGTCAAACAGTAATTTTATTCCTAGTTTCTTACAGAACCTCCACACTGTTCTCCATAGTGGCTGTATCAATCTACATTCCAAACAACAATGCAAGAGAGTTCCTTTTTCTCCACATCTTCTCCAGCATTTACTGTTTGTAGATTTTTTTTCATGATGGCCATTCTGACTGCTGTGAGGTAATACCCTATTATAGGTTTTTTCAATTGGAAGGTAATTGCTTTACACTGTTGTGTTGGTTTCTGCAGTACAACAGCGTGAATCAGCCATAATTATGCATATATACTGTCCCTTTTGAGCCTCCCTCCCCTCTCCCATCCCACTCCTCTAGGTCATCACAGAGCACCAGGCTGGGCTCCCTGTGTTATACAGCAGCTCCCGACTAACTATCTACTTTACTCATGATAGTGTATATATGTCAATGCTACTTTCTCAGTTCATCCCACCCTCTCCTTCCCCTGCAGTGCCCACAGGTTCACTCTATGTCTGCATCTCTATTCCTTCCCTGTAGTAGGTTCATCACTATTTTTCTAGATTCCATATATGTACGTTAATGTACAATATTGGTTTTTCTCTTTTTGACCAATTTCACTGGGTATAACAGGCTCTAGGTTCATCCACCTCGCTGCAAATGACTCAATTTCGTTCCTTTTTATGGTTGAGTTATATTTCATTATATATATGTACCACATCTTCTTTATCAGTTCATCTGTCGAGAGACATCTAAGTTGCTTCCATGTGCTGGCTATTGTAAATAGTGCTGCAATGAACATTGGGATACAAGTGTCTTTTTCAGTTATGGCTTCCACAGGGTATATGCCCAGTAATGGTATTGTTGGGTCATATTTTAACTTTATTACTAGTTATTAAAGGAATCTCCTAACTCTTTTCCATAGTGGCTGTGTCAGTTTACACTCCAACCAATGGGGCAGGAGAGTTCCCTTGTCTGCACGTCCTCTTCAGCAGTTACTGTTTGTAGACTTTTTCATGCTGGTCATTCTGATTAGTGTGAGGCGATACCTCATTGTACTTTTGATTTGTATTTCTCTCATAATGAACGAGATTGAGGATCTTTCCGTGTGTTTGTGGGCCAAATCAGCATGTCTTCTTTGGAGAAGTGTCTATTTAGGCCTTCTGGTCATTTTTTGATTGGGTTGCTTGTTCTTTTGATCTTGAGCCCCATGAGATGCTTGTACATTTGTGGGATTAGTCCCTTTTCAGTTGCTTCATTTGCAAGTATTTTCTGACATTCTGAGGGCTGTCTTTTCATCTTGTTTATGGTTTAGTTTGCTGTGAAAAACCTTTTAAGTTTAACGTGGTGCCATTTGTTTGCTTTTGTTTTTATTTTCATTACTCTAGAATGTGAGTCAAAAAAGGTCTTGCTATGGTTTATGTCAAAGTGTGTTTTTCCTATGGTTTTCTCTAAGAGTTTTATAGTGTCCAGTCTTACATTTGGGATTGCCTGGTGGCTCAGATGGTACAGAATACACTTGCAATGCCCAAGACCCAAGTTCAATTTCTAGGTCAGGAAGATCCCCCGGAGAAGAGAATGGGTACCCACACCAGTATTTTTGAGTGGAGAATTCCTGGACAGAGGGTACTGGTGGGGCTAAGAGTCGGAAAAGACTGAGTGATTCACACTTTCACTTTCATTACTTGTGATTGAATTGTTTATAGTTTCTAATTCTTTCTGGTTCAGCCTTAGAAAATTGTATCTTTCTAAGAATATGTCCATTTCTTCCAAGCTGTCCATTTTATTGGCATGCAGATGCTTGTAGTATTCTCTTATGATCTTTTGTATTTCTGTGGTGTCAGTCATAACTTCACCTTCTTCATTTCTCATTTTATTAATTTGAGTCTTCTCCCTTTTTTTCATGAGCAGTCTGCCCAAAGATTTTTCAGTATTGCTTATCTTCTCGAGCAACCAACTTTTCCTTTTAATGATCCTTGCTATTGTTTACTTCATTTCTATTAAACTTATGTCGGCTGTGATTTTTGTGATTTCTTTCTTTCTCCTGACATTGCGTTTTCTTTGTTCTCCTTTCCCAAGTTGCTTTAGAGGTAAGTTTAGATTGTTTTCTGAGATTTTTCTTGTTTCTTGAGGTGAGATTGAAATGCTATAAACTCCTCTCTTAGAACGGGTTTTGCTGCGTCTCACAGGTTTGCAGTCTTTGTGTTTTCATTGTCATTCTTCTGTGTATTTTTAAATTTTCTCTTTAATTTCTTCAGCGATCACTTGGTTATTTAGCAGTGCAATGTTTATCCTCCATGTGCTTGTGTTTCTACAGGTTTTTCCCTGTAATTATTTTCTAATATCATAATGCTGTGGTTGGGAAAGATGCTTGACACAACTTCGATTTTCTTAAATGTTCTGAGGCTTCATTTGTGACCCAAGATGTGGTCTCTCCTGGAGAATTTTCCATGTGCACTTGAGAAGAAAGTGTACTCTGCTGCTTTCAGGTGGAATGTCCTTTAAACATCAATCAAATCAATCTGGTCTATTGTTTCATTTGAAGATTGAATGTCCTTATTAATTTTCTGCGTGGATGATCTGCTCATTGATGTAAGTGTCCTGTTAAAAGTCCCCTACTATTATTGTACTACTGTTGATTTCCTCTTTAATACTTGTTACCATTTGCCTCATGTATTGAGGTGCTCCTATTTTGGGTGCATAAATATTTAAAAATACTATATCTCCTTCTTGGATTGATCCCTTGATCATTATGTAGTGTCTTTCCTTATCTCTTGCAACAGTTTTTATGTTAAAGTCTATTTCATCTGATATGAGCATTGCTACTCCAGCTTTCTCTTGATTTCCATTCGCATGGAATATCTTTTTCCATGAACTCACTTTCAGTCTGTATGTGTCCCTCAGTCTGCAGTGGGTCTGTTGTAGGCAGCATACACACCGGTCTTCCTTTTGTGTCTATTCAGCCAGTCTTTGTCTTTTGGTTGGGGCATTGAACCCATTTACATGTAAGATAATTGTGGATATATATGTTCCTATTACCATTTTCTTAATTCTTTTGGGATTGTTTTTTAGGTCTTTTACTTCTCTTGTGCTCCCTGCCTTGAGAAGTTCCTTTAGCATTTGTTGTAATGCTGGTTTGATGGTGCTGAATCCTCTTAGCTTTTGCTTGTCTCTAAAGTTTTTGATTTCTCCATTGAATTTGAATGAGATCCTTACTGGGCAGATTCATCTTGGTTGTAGGTTTTTCCATATATCCTGCCACTCCCTTCTGGCCTGCAGAATTTCTGCTGAAAAGTCAGCTGATAGCTTTACAGGATTCCCTTCTATGTTATCTTCTACTTTTCCCTTGCTGCTTTTATTTATTTTTTTCCTTGCTGCTTTTAATATTCATTTTTATTTAATTTTTGTTAGTTTGATTAGTATATGTCTTAGTGTGTTATCCTAGTGTTTATCCTATACGGGACTTTCTGCACTTCCTGGACTTAGGTGGCTATTCCCTTTCCCATGTTAGGGAAGTTTTTGACTATAATCTCTTTGAGTATTTTCTCAATCCCTTTCTTTTTCTCTTCTTCCTCTAGGACGCCTAAAATTTGAATGTTATTGTGTTTAGTATGTCCCATAGTTCTCTAAGACTGTCTCCAATTGTTTTCATTGTTTTTCCTTTATTCTGCTCTTCAGCAGTTATTTCCACCATTCTGTCTTCCAGCTCACTTATTTGTTCTCCTGCTTCAGTGAGTCTCATAATGATTTCTTCCAGTGTATTTTTCATTTCAGTTATTGTGTTTTCATCTTTGTTTGTTCCTTATTTCTTCTAAACCTTTGTTAAACATTTCTTACATTTTTTCAGTCCATACCTTCACTGTATTTTGAAGATTTGGGATCATCTTTAATATTCTTACTCTAAATTGTTTGTCAGGTAGTTTCCCTATTTCCTCTTCATTTATGTGGTCTTGTAGTCTTTTACCTTGCTCTTTTGTCTGTAACATATTTTTGGTCATATCATTTTTTTTTTGATAGGCGGGACTGTGTTCCTCTCTCACTGATTGTTTGGCCTGAGAATTCTAGCACTGAAGTTTGCAGGCAGTTAGGTAGAGCCAGGTCCAGGTGTTGAGATGTGGACCTCCAGGAGACCTCACTGCAAATAATATTCTGTGAGGTCTGAGTGTCTCTGTTAATCCAGTAGTTTGGACTTGGTCCTCCCACCAAGAGAGCTCTAGCATGATCTCTGGCCCATGAATAAAGATCCTGCAAGCTGCATGGCACACCAAAAAATAAAGAAAAAAATGTGGAAGACAATGACAAATAAAAAAAATAAAATAAATAAGAAAACTAACAGATAAATTAGAAAAATTAAACATATAAATGAAACAATCATTGGAAGGTAAGACACAACTACGTTAGAAAATAGGGAAATAAAAAAAGGGTAGAAAAAACCTTTGCTGTAGGGCAGGGCTTAGGTGGGGTGGAGCTCAGGCAGGGCGGGCTTAGGCAGAGGTGGGGCCTATGCTGAGTGTGGCCTGGATGGTCCCCAGAGTGCCTTCAGCTTCAGAGTACAGAGGAGTGGCCCCAGGCCTCAGCAGGCTCCTGGAGCATGAATGGGGGGAGGGGGTCAGAAAAACCAGGTGTGTTCCCCCATAACCCCAAGGGTCCCTCCTCATCCCCACAGATGCCCTTGAGGTAAGAGTGCCTCTCCACGTGTGGGAAAACATTTCCCCCCCTAGCTGCGCCTCAGGAGCACTGACCCCAACTAGCCTGCACATCTCCTTCCCCCTTGCGTCCCTCCTCCCCAGATCATACAGGGTTGTTTGGCTGTTGCTCTGGTCCCCCTGGGATTCAAGGCTCCCTGCTAGCATCCAGTAGGTGCCCAGGATGTTTCGCTTTCTTGATAGCGTCCTTTGAAGGATAAAAGTTTTAATTTTGATGATTCCAAATTGCCTATTTTTGTTTTCCTTTGGTGCTTGTGCTTTTGTATCATATCCAGGAAATCATTGCCTAATCCAAGATTAACATTTACATCTCTGTTTTCTTCTGAGTGCTTTATAGTTTTAGCTCTTATATTTAGGTTTCTAATCAATTTTTAGTTAATTGCTGCATACAGTGTGAAGTATAAGTCTAAACTGATTCTTTTGCTGGTGAACATCCAGTTATCCCAAGACCATTTGTTGAAAACATTATTCTTTGCCATTGAGAATGGCCTCTGCACCCCTCACAGTAATCAACTGACCATAGAGACATGGGCTTGTTTCTTCCATCTCCATTCTATTCTGTTATCTGTCTATATACAAACCTTATGTCAGTACCATAATGTCTTGATTATTTTAGCTTTGAAGTGGGTTTTGTAATTGGGAAGTGTAAGTACCTATTCTTTCTCCAAACTGTTTTGGCTATCCCAGGACCCTTTTAATTCTTACAATTCTAGGATCAGTTTGTTGATTTCTAGGTGGAAAGAGCAGTTTGAATTTTGATGGGGCTCTGTTAGGGGAGTGCTGCCACCTTAACACAATGGTAAGTCTTCCAATCCATAAATGTGAGATGCCTTTCCACTTATCTAGACTGTCTTTAATTTCACCCAGCAATGTTTTGTAGTTTTTATTGTACAAGTCTTCAATGTGTATATAAATATATTTGCTCTTTGTATATGACCTTGTATTTTTTAAACCTGTTGAGCCCCTGTATTAGGGCTAATAGTTTCTGTGGGGAAAGGGTGGTTCTTTAGGATTTTCTATACACATAATTATGTCATCTGCAAATAGAAAAGTTTTACTTCTTTTCCAATGTAAATTCACTTTATTTCTTTTCCTTGCTTAATTACCCTGTCCAGAACCTCCAGAACAATGTGAAATAGAAGTGGTAAGAGATGATATCCTTCTATCGTTCCTGATTTTCAGGGGAAGTATTTCAACCTTTCATCATTAAGCACGATGATAGCTGTGAGTTTTTCATAGATGTTTTATATCAGGTTGAAAATGTTGCCTTCTACTTCTAGTTTGAGTCTTTTTATCTTGAAGGGATGCTGAATTTTGTCCATTGCTTTTCATGTAGGTACTGAGATGATACTGTGGTTTTTGTCCTTTATTCTATTGATATGGTTTATTAACTTAATTGGGTCTTAATATTAAATCAATATTGCATTCCTGGGATAAATCCTACTTGCTCATGCTATATAATTTGGTTTGCTAGTATTTTACTAAGAATCTTTGTGTCTATATTCACAAAAATATTGGTCTGTGGTTTTCTTTTCTTGTGTTGTCTTTGGTTTGGTTTGGTATCAGGGTAACAATGGCCTCATAAAATGAAGCAGAAGTATTAACTTCCTTGGGGCTTCCGAGGTTGTGCTAGTGGCAAAGAACCTGCCTGCCAGTGCAGGAGAGGTAAGAGATGTGAGCTCAATCCCTGGGACAGGTAGATCCCCTGGAGGAAGGCCTGGCAACCCACTCCACTATTCTTGCCTGAAGAATCGCATGGACAGAGGAGCCTGGCAGCCTATAGTCCATAGAATCGCAAAGAGTCAGACATGACAGAAGCGACTTAGCATGCATGCACATTAACTTCCTTAATAAAGTTATTCATCCTTATTTCTTTTTGAGTGACCTTGGTTAGTATTTTTCAAGAAATGTTCTCATTTTATCTAAGTATTAATTTTTTGTATACCATTTTTCTGCTCTCCTTTCTTAAATAGCTTTATTGAAGCATAATTGATATACAACAGATTGTATATATTTAATGTGTACAATTTGATGAGTTTGGGCATATGCAAACAATGATAATATCATCACCAGAATCAAGATAATAGACACATCCAACACCTCCTAAATTTCTTTGTGTCCCTTTTCTTGTTTGTTTTTTGTTAAATTGTATGTGTGTGTGTGTGTGGGTATGTGTGTCACAGTGAGTACACAATATTAGATTTACATTCAACAAATCTGGGGGCTTCCCAGATGGCTCAGTGGTAAAGAATCCACCTGCCAATTCAGGAGACATAAAAGATGCAGGTTTGTTCCCTGGATCAGGAGATCCCCTGGAAGAGGAAATGGCAACCCATTTCAGTATTCTTGCCTGGAAAATCCCATGGAGAGAGGAGCCTGGCAGGCTACAGTCCCTAGGGTCACAAAGAGTCTGATACGACTAACTATGCAACAGATTTTGAATAATATTTTTAAAATCTTCCTTCATTATGCTTTTAATATCTGAGAGCTCTTTATTGATATCCCCTATGGTATTACTGAAATTGGTAATTAGTGTCACTCCTCCTTCTTTCTCTCTCTTTTTTTAATCAATCAGTCTATAGGTTTATTATTATATTAATCTATTCACAGTATCAACCACTGGTTTCACTGAAGGTTTTGGTAGTACTGATTTTCTGGTTTCTATTTAATTGATTTCTGCCCAGATGTTTGTTATTCTTTTCTTTTGCTGGATTTGGGTTAAATTTTGCTGTATTCTAGTTTCTTAAAAAAGATTATTGATCTTCAAATGACAATTGGCCTGTTCCCTTTTCTAATACAAACATTTAGTGCTATAAATATCCCTCTGTGAAGCTTTGGCATCACCTCATAAATTTCGATATATTGTATTTTCTATTTCTCCTCTGATCCTTGCATTAATTTGAAGTTTTGTTCAATTTACAAACAGTTTGAGATTTTCCAGCTAACTTTCCATAGTTAATCTTCATTTGAATTATATTTTGGTCAAGAAATATATTTTGTATGATTTCAGTCATTTTGAACTAATTACATGTTTAAAATGGCATATTTTGTTGAACTTCCATATTCACTTTAGAAATATGTATTCAGTTGCTGTTGTTCAATAAATGGGCTTCCCAGGTGGTGGCAGTGGTAAAGAATCTGCCTGCAAAAGCAAGAGAGGGAAGAGACACAGGTTCAGTCTCTGGATCTGGAAAGTCCCCTGGAGTAAGAAATGGCAACCCGCTCCAGTATTCTTCCCTGAAAAATTCCATGGACAGAGGAGCCTGGCGGGCTACAGTCCATGGGGTCTCAAACAGTTGGACACAACTGAGCAACTGCGTACATTCTGTAAATATCAATTAGGTCAATTTGGTTAATAGCATTATTCAATCTTCTATATATTTTCTCATTGTGTTGCTCACTTACGGTAATAATGGCTGAGCATGAAAGTGAAAGTCTTCAACTACAACTGTGGATTGTCTGTTTCTCCTTTCCATTCTATCAGATTTTGGCTCCTGTATTCTGAAATTGCGTACATGTTCATGATTTTTATATCTTCTCAGTGAATTGAATTCTCTGTCATTATGTACTGTCCTTCTTTATCTTCGGTAAAAATCCTCACTCGGAAGTATACTTTTATAATGTTAATTCAGCCTCTCCAGCTTTCGTGTGATTTGGGATTTGGAGGTATAAGTATTTCCACACATTTAATTTTAAATTATTAGCTTATTTAAGGTGAGATTATTTTTTACTATACAAAATGTGATCTGACAAACAAGGACTTTATTTATTTATCTGGCTTCATGGGTCTTTGCTGCTGCACTCGGGCTTCTCTCTAGTTGCAGTGTGTGGGCTTCTCTTGTTGTGGCGCAAGGGCTTAGTTGCCTCACAACATGTGGGAGTCTTAGCTCCCAGACCAAGGATCAAATCTGTGTCCCCTGCATTGGAAAGCAGATCCTTAACCACTGGACAGCCGGGGGAGTCCCCCAAAGTAGGTCTTTTAATTGACGTGTGTAGGCAACTTGCAATTAGTGGGTAAATAATTCAGTTTTAAATCTACCATCTGGATGTGCTTTTCTTTATATCACATATGTTTTTTAGTGACCAGTTTCCCATTTCTTCTCTTCATTTAGATTGGTTATTTCTTTATTAGTCTGTTTTATCGCCACTATTGGCTTTCTAGATATACATCTTATTAAAAATCTTCCTAGGGAATTTCCTGGCGGTCCAATGATTAGGATTTGATGCTTTCATTGCCATGGCCCCAGGTCCAGTCCCTAGCCAGGGAACTAAGATCCCATGAGCTGCATGCATAGCCAAAAAATTCTTTCTAGGAGTGGCTCTAGAGTTTACAATATGCATTTTATATTTATTACAATATGCATTCAATTAATATTATACCTCCTTCATATATAAGAACTTACAACTGTGTATTTCCCTTTCCATCCTGCTATCCTTTGTGCTATTGTTTTCTCACATTTTATTTTTACATCTGTAACAAACACCACATTACGCTATTAATATTTTGCTTTAGATGATTATCATTTACAGAGATTAAATATTTTTAAATGTGTATTTATTCAAAGGTTTTTGCCATTTCCAGTATTATTCATTTCTTTGTATAGATACAAATTTGCTTCATGATATCATCTTCCTTCTCCCTTAAAAACTTTATTAACAAACTTGGGGCAGATCTGTTAGCAAAGAAGAGTCTCAGATGTTTAGTTTGATAATCATTGCTTTAAATATTTTCACTGCATTTTCATTTAAAAAAAAGCATTTCCGTAAAAGCAAAAATAAACAAATGGGACCTAATTAAAAGCTTTTGCACAACAAAGGAAACTATAAGCAAGGTGAAAATACAGCCTTCAGAATGGGAGAAAATAATAGCAAACGAAGGAACGGACAAACAATTAATCTCAAAAATATACAAGCAACTCCTGCAGCTCAATTCCAGAAAAATAAACGACCCAATCAAAAAGTGGGCCAAAGAACTAAACAGACACTTCTCCAAAGAAGACATACAGATGGCTAACAGACACATGAAAAGACCCTCAACATCACTCATTATCAGAGAAATGCAAATCAAAACCACAGTGAGGTACCATTTCACGCCCGTCAGAGGAAAAATTAAAAAATTAAAAATTTTTAATTTTTTAAAATTAAAAAAAAACAGCTTCAAAAAAAAATAAAAAAGCATTTCCACTAATTAGACAATTCTGGGTGGCATAAATTCTGATGAGAATTTTTCTGCCTTTCTTAATTTTGTTCCTGTGTATGGAATGTGTCTTTTTGTTTCTCTTTCTGCCACTGCTGATGTCACATCAGAAACACTGCTGATGTTTGAGTCAATCTTCTCAGTTGTTGAGCTGGCCTTCAGTTGTTTCCTGGATACAGCTATTTTCAATTCAATTCAGTACAATACAGCTGTCAGATGGAGACATCAGGAGATCACAAACACCTCATGTCTGAAGCCTGGCAAGTGACAAAGTGTCTCAAACGAGAAATAAATGCCCAAGTGGTTCAGACGTTTCAATCCCTGCAGCACAGGACCAAAGACAGAGCAACCTCCCTCTGGGACCTGGTCTCCCCCCAGCTGTGCAGCATCAGAGCCTGGGTCCAGACTCACAAATACCCCAGGGACCTCACACTAGGGTCAAAAAAAACAAATTTCAATGATACACTCGACCAGATACGGACCAAGGAAACAGCAGCTGGCAGGCCTCACTGCACTGGACACCCAACACCAAACAATCCACCAAACTGAAACTCCTAGAGACTCAGTAAATGAGGCAAGACACACAAAATCAGCTGAGATGAAATTCGAATACAGGCCGACATGCATTTTAGCAACTTCATAAGCTGCCAGAGAGAAACCCAACAGCTCAGAGACCTCACACCCTGGACACAGAAGTCGCAATCACAGAGCTCACACCATAGGACACATCACACCAACTGCACAGAGCACCGGTATGGTGAACGCATACAGCTCTTTCACAATGCTTCATGCAGCCACCACAAAGAGACCTCAGACCATGGTACCCCGCCTCCTAGAAACCCCAAAATTCACAGCCCAAGAATTAGTAAACCCCTCAAGGTTTCAGCACCCTCAATCCCTGGCTCACAGACTTATCTCCAGGTCAGAGATGGCACACTCAGGGTGCAGAGGCATCAAAGGGTCAGATTCCTCCCAGGCTTTGTCAAATACACTCTGTGTTGTCACAACCTAGGGTATGGACGCCTAGGGTATTCACGGTCCCTGAAATCCCTACGTGGATCATTCCTGGTTGTGGACTTGAAGCTCTTCTAGGGAACTGGACATAAGGAGTCCAGCCTCCTGCCTAGACGTCCCACCCTACAAATGGTGCCAAGATGCCAGTAAAGGCACATTCACTCCCCTGCCCCACTGAGGCCAGTGTGAACTGGTGAAACACCTTTGCAGGGCTCTGTGGCATCACCCATCAGAATTTACATTGCATCCTGCCTTCACCCTCAGCAGCATTTGCCTTCATGAAAGAGGGACATGTGTTAGTCCTATTCTGTGATGCCTCCTTGGCATTTAGAACAGTGTCAGGCACATGCACATAGTAGGTACTCCAGAGATGTGTGTTTGGTCAAGGAAGTCTTTGATCCAGCAGTCTCACTGCTATGAATGTGCCTTAAGGAAATATTCCCACATGCTCAGAGATGTGTGTACAATGACAGCCAACTTCTAGGGGAAACTCTAGTGCCCATTGATAGTCAGTGACCATTTGTTTAAATTGTCATTGATTTCTTTCAACTGCGTTTTGTCATTTTCAGTGTACAAATCTTATACCTCCTTGGTTAAATTAATTCCTCAGTATATTGTTCTTTTTGTTCTATTATAACTGGAATTTTCTTACTTAATAGGAGTATTCACTACTAGTATAGAAATACAGTTGAGTTTTGTATATTAAAGCTGGTGATGATTTCACTGGTGTGTACACAGCTGTTTACACGTCAGACATACCACAATAAAGTGGTTTAAAAAAAGAGAAATGAAAGCAAAATAAATGCATTCCCAAAAAAAAAAAAAAAAAAAAAAAAAAACCTCAGGGAATTTGTTGGTAGACCTGGCTGACAAAAACTATAGGAAGTTCTTCAGGCTGCAATAAGTGAATTCAGATGTTATTTAGAATGCATGTGAAAAAGCAAAGAGCACAGGTAAACGTAATTATGTGAACAAAAATACTTTATAAGTTCACATTTCACTCCTTTCTTCCTGAATTTAAAAAGCAACTGTATAAAACAGTTTCACATAAATTATTGTTGTGAATGTGGTAGTTGCTCAGTCGCGTCTGACTCTTGGCAAGCCCTTTACTGTAGCCCGCCTCTGTAGGATCCTCTGTCCATGGGATTCTCCAGGTGAGAATACTGGAGTGGTTAGCCATTCCCTACTCCAGAGGATCTTCCTGACCGAGGGATCGAACTCGGGTCTCCTGCATTGCAGGCAGATTCTTTACTGTCTGAGCCACCACAGAAGCCCAGTTATTGTTGGGCCAATAACATATGGAATGTAATATATTCACTGTAACAGCACAAAGGAGGTTGTTGGGAGCAAGGCTGTATTAGATGAGGAAACAAGTCAGGATGGTGTCATATCCACCGGAACATATGAAAAGCATCAGAAATCATGACAAAGAAGGTTAATAGAACAGAAGTTGTAAATATATACCTGATATCCTGCCTTATATCAGCTTTTCATAAATATAACATTATAGTAATATAATAATGATAAGCGTGAATTAATGGGATGTACCCTTTATAGACTCTTTGTGACAATATGAGGGAAAGAGGGAAATTGGAATAGAGCAATACAGGAGTAATGTTTCTATATCTCATTATGATTAGTATAAATTTCAAGCTGATTGTGATACAGTAAGGTGTTTCTTAGTGGCATTAGTAATAACCCTCTTACGTTAGAAAAGCAAAGATATACCCATCTGAATGCAGAGTTCCAAAGAATATCAAGGAGAGATAAGAAAGCCTTCCTCAGTGATCATTGCAGAGAAATAGAGGAAAACAATAGAATGGGAAAGACTAGAAAGGCCGCTTCAAGAAAATTAGAGATTCCAAGGGAACATTTCATGCAAAGATGGGCACAATAAAGGACAGAAATGGTATGGACCTAACAGAAGCAGAAGATACTAAGAAGAGGTGGCTAGAATACACAGAAGAACTATACATAAAAAGATCTTAATGACCCAGATATCCACGATGGTGTGATCACTCACCTAGAGTCAGACATCCTGGAATGTGAAGTCAAGTGGGCCTTTAGGAAGCATCACTATGAACAAAGCTAGTGGAGTAGCTTTTTCACTGACTGATGGACATGAGTTGGAGTGAGCCCCGGGAGTTGGTGATGGGCAGGGAGCCCTGGCGTGCTGCATTCCATGGGCTCACAAAGAGTGGGAGACGACTTAGCGACTGAACTGAACTGAAGTTGGTTATGGTAGCCTATAGCTAAGGAAATAAAAATAGTGGAAAAATCAGTAAAGAATTTAAAATGCTACACTAGAAAATACCCATTTAATGCAAAGGAAAGCAGTAACATGAGGACCATAGAATACAACGGCATGAGACAGAAAAATATATTGGCAGATGTAAGTCCCTGTCAAGATTAAATGTGAATAGATAAAACAATATAAACAAAAGGCAGACATTGAGAGACCAGTTTACAAATAAAAACAAGATCCAACAGTATGTTCTCTACAGAGGACACAGTTTAGATTTCCAGATACATAAATTACTGTGCGCGCGCATGTGTGTGTGTGTGTGTGTGTGTGTGTGTGTGTGTGTGTGTCTGTTCAGTCTCTCAGTCATATCCGACTCTTTGGGGCCCCAGGGACTGTACCTGTCAGGACCCCTGTCCTTGGAATATTCCAGATGAGAATAGGGTGTCTGTCTCCCTATTCCCGCCCTCTCCCTCCTTCTCTTACAGTTGCAGAACAATCTATGTGTTTCTAGATATGTGTTTCTACTCTCCTATACAAGGACTTGAAGGCATGGTCTACCCCTGTCTACCTTGCTAGCAACATCAAAAGTAGAGCTTCATTTTCTTGTCTCTCTTATCAGACTTCCTTCACATCTGCCAATTTCCTAAGCTTCTCCACTTAGATTGTCCCAAATTTCTGAAGCCTCCTGGTTAGTAAACTCCTTCAAGCTAGGCTTCAACAATACGTGAACCGAGAACTTCCATATATACAACTTAGGTTTCGAGGAGGCAGAGGAACCAAAGTTCAAATTGCCAACATTTGTTAAATCATGGGGAAAGCAAGGGAAATCCCATAAAACATCTGCTTCTGCATCATTGACTAGACTAAGACCTCTGACTGTGTGGATCACAACAAACTGTAGAAAATTCTTCACCAGAGCGGAATACCAGACTACTTGACCTGTCTCCTGAGAAACCTGTATGCAGGTCAAGAAGCAAGTTAGAACCAAAGTTGGAAGAGGTGACTGCTTTAAAATTGGGAAAGAGTATGACAAGGCTGCATGTTATCTGGTAGCAATGGCCTCATAATATGAGACAAAGGAATTAACTTCCTTGGGACTTCCCAGGTGGCCCTAGAGGTGAAGAAACTGCCTGCCAATGCAGGAGAGAGTCTGGTACAATCCCTGGGTCAGGAAGATCCCCTGGAGGAGACACTGGCAACCCACTCCAGTATTCTTACCTGGAGAAGCCCAGGGACAGAAGAGCCTTGCGGGCCATGGTCCATAGGATCGTAAAGAGTCAGACACGGTGGAAGTGACTTAGCATGCACACACATGAACTTAATAGATAGAAAGGTATTGTTCATCTTCATTACTTTTAGAGTGAACTTTGCTCCTCAATATTTTTCAAGAAATGGTCTCATTTTATGTAAGTATCAGCGTTTTGAAGAACATTTTTCTGCTCTCCTTTTTTAAACACATTTATTGAAATAGAATTGATATACAGCAAATTGTATATATTTAATGTGTACAATTTGATGAGTTTGGACATACGCAAACAATGATACTATCATCACCACAATCAATGTTATACACATATCCAACACCTCCTAAAATTTCCTTGTGTCCCTTTAGTTTTGCTTTATGTGAGACTCTGTGTGTGTGTGTGTGTGTGTGTGTGTGTGTGTGTGTAGTGAGAACACAATATTAGATTAACTCTCAACAAATGTTGTGGCTACCCAGGTGGCTCAGTGGGAAAATATTCACCTGCTAATGCAGGAGATGCAGGAAATGAGGGTTTGATCTCTGGATCGGGAATATCCCCTGGAGGAGGGAATGGAAACCCTTTCCAGTATTCTTGCCTGGAGAATCCCATCGACAGAGGAGCCTGGCTGACATGATTCAAGAGAATTGGCACACACTTGGCATGTATGCATAAGCACTTCACTTTAGTCCCTCAGTCATGTCCGACTCTGGGACCCCATGAACCGCAGCACACCAGGCCTCCCTGTCCGTCACCAACTCCCGGAGTCGACCCAAACCCATGTCCACCGAGTCGATGATGCCATCCAGCCATCTCATCCTCTGTCATCCACTTCTCCTCCTGCCCTCAATCTTTCCCAGCATCAGGGTCTTTTCAAATGAGTCAGCTCTTCGCAGCAGGTGGCCAAAGTATTGGAGGTTCAGCTTCAACATCACTCCTTCCAGTGAACACCCAGGACTGATCTCCTTTAGGATGGACTGGTTGGATCTCCTTGCAGTCCAAGGGACTCTCAAGAGTCTTCTCCAACGCCACAGTTCAAAAGTTCAATTCTTCAGTGCTCAGCTTTCTTTATAGTCCAACTCTCACATCCATACATGACCACTGGAAAAACCATAGCCTTGACTAGACAGACCTTTGTGGCAAACTAATGTCTCTGCTTGTTAATACGCTGTCTAGGTTGGTCCTAACTTTCCTTCCAAGGAGTAAGCGTCTTTTAATTTCATGGCTGCAGTGACCATCCGCAGTGATTTTGGAAACCAGAAAAATGCAGTCAGCCACAGTTGCCACTGTTTCCCCATCTGTTTGCCATGAAGTGATGGGACCAGATGCCATGATCTTAGTTTTCTGAATGATGAGTTTTAGGCAAACTTTTTCACTCTCCTCTTTCCCTTTCATCAGGAGGCTCTTTAGTTCTTCACTTTCTGCCATGAGGGTGGTGTCATCTGCATATCTGAGGTTATGGCTTGTGACTAAATGCCGGAGTCCTGCTCCAGCTGGTCAGGGTTCCCTCAGGATGGACGGCGTCGGCGATACGAATGAGAAGACACAGCGAGTCTCGGTGTTTCCAAGTGTCTTCTGACTTTATTGTTTTTAAGACAGTTTTTAGATTTTTTGTGGTACATAGAAACAAATGTAAAGTATAGAACCATACCAATTCAGCTTAGTGGGCATACCAATTTAGCTTAATGGGCCTATGAATTCAGCTTAATGGGCCTATCAATTCAGCTTAATAGGCCAGCAGTTTTTGACCTTCATCGAAACTGTTTGCCTGTTTTTAGTTACAAAAAGCCTCATTTTGTTTACATCATCTTCCGGCCTGGGGGCCTGCTAACATCTTGTGACTCTCCAGTGATAAGGGTTGATCAGTCAGAACACTTTTGTATCAGGCACAGCAGGAAAGAATTTATCAATAGAAAGTTTCAAGGTAAAACCTGTTTTCGGTAATTTACTTTACACCTTGAGCTTAACAGAAAAGAATGTGGTCCCATAAGGTCATAGAACAGCAAGCTGAAGGTCAGCTCTAAGTAAGAATCATCAGTTAAATCAATAACTGTCTTATTATTTGTATTAAAGCTAAACTTCTCTTTATATAAATCTCTAACTATTATGCTTTCATTATATAGGCTAAATACGTTAAGAGTAAAAACATAGTGAGTAAATATAGATTAAGTAACAGTTTCACAAAGCAATATTTTTGTATTTCTTAACAAGCCTTTTTTCCTGCGAAGGGTTTTGTGCCCATAGAGGCTTTCTGTACGGAGGCTCTCAATGCTGTTTTATTATTAAGGAATAGTCATGCACATTAGCTCCAAAGGCACAGGTACATCTATTAAACAAACCAATATGTTAGCAAAAGGAATTTAGATCAGCATACTCTATATCCCAGATAATTTTATTAAGGGTGTTACCGTTCAGGGGCCTTGTTGATTTGAGGTTTCAGAATGATCTGTTTTAGAAGGGAATCAGGAAAGGCCTTTTGCCTAAGTCATAGAAAATAAGAAGAGGCTTATTATAGTAAACATCAGAAAGACAGATATCTTTAAGGCGAGCGCTGAGGCAGCCTTCCGAGAATCCCTGAGGGCTGAGAAGCCTTGCTCAAATCAGTCCTTTGGGGGATCTCGTGAGCTGGCTCCCGGCAACTAAATAAGGGCCAGTTTGTCCAAAGCACAGTGTGCCTCTTCCTGTTTTTCACCCAGAATTCCTTCATGACGCAGTGTCATTCAGGGATGGCAGAAGTTACAGCTTAACCCTGTAGAATTGGCTGTGAGCAATGCTGTTTCTGTAAGGGATCCTAATTCATCTGAAGCCACAGATGGAATTTCTGAGCTGGAGTGCATCTGTGTCCTCAGGTGTGACCTATTAGAGCTGTTTTGGGTTGGTGTCCAGGATGAGCAGTCTGAACTGTTTGCAGATCTCTGTCCCAGGGCATGAAATCTCAGAACTGTTTGGGGGGTCTTTGTCTAGAGGGTTGGGCCTCTCAGCTGGTCATATATCTGCACATGAGAACAGTCTTCAGAGGAAGGCTGGATGGACCCCACTCTCACGGGCCCTAGAAACAGGCCTGTGATGTCACATTTGCTACGATTTCTACCATGCCTCCCTACAGAGATAAAAGCTTGGGGCCCCATCCTCAGAGAGGGTAATAATGCGCAGTTCACAGAAGCCCAGGCAATAATCCTGTTACGAACAATACTTGCTGATATGACTACCACTCTTGATAGGGTCCCTGTGACAAAAACTGTGTACACACACTCTCTCAGTCCATCTGCCCAACCCACAACAAGGAGGGCACCGTTTGCAGATGGGCGCCCAAGGCCCAGTGCAGATGGAAGATCTCAGCTCATGAGGAGGGGAGGAACTGGATGTAAGCTTGGGCTCCTTGGAGGAGGCAGGAAAGACTCAGCACAACCCTGGCCAGGTAGTGGGGGAGGGGGGCGTTGGCACAGGGCCACAAGGACCCTATGACTGACTCACTGTCAGGATATGCAGAGGTGAGCCTCCAAGCAGCTGGGGAGAAATCTCACATTCACCAATTTGCATGAGGCTCCCCCACAAATGCAGAGATCCCTGCCTCTCTTTCCCCCATTAAAGCAGTCATTGGCAGGGAAATCAGCAGGAGGGAAGTCTGGGCAGGAGAGGTTGTGAGGGACCCTGTGTGCAGCATGAGCCTCCCCAGGAATGGAGAATGTCCTTGTCTTGATGGGCAGAGGCCCCTGATGTGTGTGCGTAATTAAGGCCCAGGCCATGGGCAACGGAGTCATTCTCTACAGAAAGAGAGGATTTTACTCCCCAGGAGTAAAATGGAGACATCAGGATTTTACTCCCCAGTTTTTCCACGAGGATCTAGGATACTTTTCTCCCAGATAGGTATCTCCTCTAGGCTGTTGCTCAAATGTCACAATCTTAGAACTTCCCTGACCACTCTTTCTAGATACCATCCCCTCTCTCTATTTCACTATCCCAATTTAATGTTAATCATGGCAGTTACAAACACCTGGTAAGTTACTTGTATTTGGGGACGACATGATCGCAACAGAATGTAAGCTCCATGAGGAAAAGGTCGATTTTCTCTTTCCAAACACACAAATTTGTGCTTGACACAAACTTTGGAGAGAATGCATGAACGACGGAATGAATAAACAAAGTTAAATGTATATCACATTCTGGGTATATATTCTCTTCTTGTTGAGAGAAGCATAGCTAGACAGGCTGAGGGTTCTGCTAGAGAACATATTCTGCGATGAGAAGATGGTGACAAAGCTGTGATCTTTGTCTCACCTACGAGGTAGTGTCTTTGGGTGCCCTCGGAATTGACCCCTTTCCTAACAGAATGGAAGGTCCTGTTGTCTTTTTCACCTATTACTTGCAGTCAACGACAGAGGCCTTCCCTACGCCAGGACCTCAGATTCCAGTCTTATCCTGCCCACTGGGGGGCTGTGGCTGGATATTTCTGCATTAAACAGGAAAGCTCAAACAACCACGATGCCCAGCATAGATAAAATGCTTTCAATGCTCTTTGTTACGACAGTGGTCACTATAGACAAGTAATCTTCAGTTTATGAAGACTTCTTTCTGAGTCCAAGATGGCAGCAATCTGTGGGGTTTTCACCCTAACCTTGCCCTTCCGCCCTTTGCGGATCATCCTGGAATGGTCCCCAGGCATCTATATCCGCTGTTCCCCAATCCCACCAGCAAGGGGCGGGCGAGATGAAGCAGTTCTGTCCTGGGATGTACCACTGAGGGGGAGCGGTAAGACCCCCCCACTCTGGAAGGTACCATTGGGAGAGGGCGTGTCACAACAGGAAGGGCCCCCTTACACCGCGTCGGGGCGTGGACCACAGTTCTCAGCTCTGGGTATATCCCGATTCGCTCCTCTTCGTCTTCCCGCTGCTTTCGAATCCGAGTGGACACCGGTATTAAGCGGAAGCTTTCTTCGTCTCTTTCCCAACTCCACCCCTTCTTTGGTGGGACGACTACGGAGCGAGAGACCTGCTGTCGGTTTGGGTGTGGCGTCAGGGAAGCTTTCTGGGTAGTGATTGGTCACCGCGTGATCGCGGGCACTGTGGGCGCAGAACTGGAACTGAGGGCGAGAGGCGCGTGTATACGCGTGCGCCTGCGTTGGCGTGCGCGACGATGCAGAGCATGCAGTTTTCCTCCGAGTTTTATTGCTTTTCCCAAAGGGGTCGAATAGCTGCTCTGGTTAGTGGCGAGGTTTGGCGCAGTCACTGGCCGTGCATGGTGACTGCGTTTCAGTCTTGTTTAGCTCTCGCTCAGTCTGGATCCTGTGGCAGCGCACGGTCTTCACACAAATGCATGCAATTCATGTCCAGGGAGAGGTCTCTGAGTTTGGTGTCTCTCCCTGGAGAGTAAACTGTATCTGGCAGCTTGGGATTGTGTGTTGCTACGTGTGACAACACAGGTGCTGTTTGGCTACATTTAATCTCCTTGAGCCTTTGGGCGGAGTTGTGAGT
>JAGTYA010000064.1:0-70482 GCA_024291935.2 Okapia johnstoni
CCAGGGCCTCAGATTTCCCAGTCAGAACACAGACCTAGTCTCCAGAGCTATTCTCTAGCTACAGAGCACACATGTGGCAATAGCTCTGAGGAGTGTTTCCTTGACCGGATTCCCTGCCTTGGCGGAAAGCCCTACCCGGGCGATTTTCGCCTAGGCACTGTGTTGCTCTTCCACTGACTTTCCAGGTTACACTTTTCCCAGCCCCTTGTGATTTTCAGCCAAAGGCAGCCTGGCAGGTCTCTCTTCCTTAGAGTCATAAAAGGAACCCCAAGAGTGCTTATTCAGGCTTCCCTGGTGCAAGAGGTGTTTTGGCTGTGAAGAAAGCCACAACAATGGACTGGGCTCCCAGGGCCTCAGTTTCCCAGTCAGAACAGACCTACTCTCCAGAGCTCTCTGCTACAGAGCAGACACATGGGGCAATAGCGCTGTGGAGTGTATCCTTGAACGTTCCCGTCCTGCCTTGGAAAGCCCTACCCGGGGCTTTGGAATGCCTAGGGCACTGTGGCTCTCTTCTCACTGACCTTTTCCAGGTATCACACTTCCCAGCCCCTTGTGATTTTTCAGCCAAAGGCAGCCTGCAGGGTCTCTTCCTTAGAGTTCAATAAAAGGTAGCGTCACCCAAGGGAGTAGCGTGCTTATTCAGGGCTTCCCTGGTGCAAGAGGTGTTTGGTCTGTGAAGACGCCAGCAAACAATGGGTTCTGCTCCCAGGGGGCCTCAGTTTTTCCCAGTCAGTCAGAACAGTGACCTAGTCTCCAGAGCTCTCTGCTACAGAGCATCTCACATGGGGCAATAGCTCTGTGGAGTGTTTCCTTGACGGTTCCTCGGGCACTGCGTCGAAGCCCTACACCTGGGCTCGGTGGGCTAGGCACTGTGGCCTCTTCCACTGACTTTCCAGGTATCACTTCCCAGCCCCTTGTTGATTTTCAGCCAAATGCAGCCCTCAGGGGGTCTCTTCCTTAGAGTCATAAAAGGGTAGCCCAAGGGAGTGCTTATTCAGTCTTCCCTGGTGCAAGAGGTGTTTTGTCTGTTAAGAAGCCACAACAATGGCTCTGCTCCCAGGGCCTCAGTTTTCCCAGTCAAACAGACCTAGTCTCCAGAGCTCTCTGCTACAGAGCAGACATGGGGAAATAGCTCTGAGGAGTGTTCCTTGAGGTCTCCCTGGCCTTGGGAAGCCCTAACTACCCGGGTGCGGGGGGCCTAGGCACTGTGGCCTCTTCCACTGACTTTCCAGGTATCACTTTCCTCCCTTGTGATTTTCAGCCAAATGCAGCCTGGCAGGGTCTCTTCCTTAGAGTCAAAAAAGGTAGCCCAAGGGAGTGCTTATTTTTCAGGCTTCCCTGGTGCAAGAGGTGTTTGGCTGTGAAGAAGCCACAACAATGGGTCTGCTCCCAGGGCCCTCAGTTTCCCAGTCAGAACAGACCTAGTCTCCAGAGCTCTCTGCTACAGAGCAGACATGGGAAAATAGCTCTGAGGAGTGTTCCTTGACGTTCCCTGGCTTGGGGAAGCCCTTACCTGGGCTTTGGGAGCCTAGGCACTGTGGCCTCTTCCACTGACTTTCCAGGTATCACTTTCCAGCCCCTTGTGATTTTCAGCCAGATGCAGCCTTGCAGGGTCTCTTCCTTAGAGTCATAAAAAAGGTAGCCCAAGGGACTGCTTATTCAGTCTTCCCTGGTGCAAGAGGTGTTTGGCTGTTAAGAAGCCAGAACAATGGCTCTGCCTCCCAGGGCCTCAGTTTCCCAGTCAGAACAGACCTAGTCTCCAGAGCTCTCTGCTACAGAGCAGACATGGGGGCAATAGCTCTGAGGAGGTGTTCCTTGAGGTTCCAGGGCTTGGGGAAGCCCTACCCGGGCGTGGGGCCTAGGCACTGTGGCCTCTTTCACTGACTTTCCAGGTATCACTTTCCCAGCCCCTTGTGATTTTCAGCCAGAAGGCAGCCTTGCAGGGTCTCTTCCTTAGAGTCATAAAAGGTAGCCCAAGGGACTGCTTATTCAAGTCTTCCCTGGTGCAAGAGGTGTTTGTCTGTTAAGAAGCCACAACAATGGCTCTGCTCCCAGGGCCTCAGTTTCCCAGTCAGAACAGACCTAGTCTCCAGAGCTCTCTGCTACAGAGCCACACATGGGGCAATAGCGCTGAGGAGTGTTCCTTGAGGTTCCCTGGCTTGGGGAAGCCCTAAACCCCGGGCTTTGGGGCCTAGGCACTGTGGCCTCTTCCACTGACTTTCCAGGTAGCACTTTCCAGCCCCTTGTGATTTTCAGCCAAAGCAGCCTGGCAGGGTCTCTTTCTTAGAGTCATAAAAGGTAAGCCCAAGGGAGTGCTTATTCAGGCTTCCCTGGTACAAGAGGTGTTTGTCTGTTAAAAAGCCACAACAATGGGTCTGCTCCCAGGGCCTCAGTTTCCCCGTCAGAACAGACCTAGTCTCCAGAGCTCTCTGCAACAGAGCACACATGGGGCAGTAGCTCTGAGGAGTGTTCCTTGAGGTTCCCTGGCTTGGGGAAGCCCTACCCGGGTGGTGCGGCCTAGGCACTGTGGCCTCTTCAACTGACTTTCCACGTAGCACTTTCCAGCCACTTGTGATTTTCAGCCCAGTGCCGCCTGGCAGGTCTCTTCCTTAGAGTCATAAAAGGTAGCCCAAGGAAGTGCTTATCCAATCTTCCTTGGCAAAACAGGTGTTTGCTGTTAAGAAGTCACAACAATGGGTTTGCCTCCAGGCCTCAGGGTCCCAGTCAGACCAGGCCTAGTCTCCAGAGCTCTGTGCTACAGAGCACACATGGGCATTAGCTCTGAGGAGGGTGCCTTGATGGTTCACGGGCTTGGGGAAGCCCTACCGGGGCGGGGGGCCTAGGCAAAATGGCCCCAACCACTGACTTTCCAGCTAGCACTTTCCAGCCCGTTGTGATTTTCAACCAAATGGAGCCTGGCAAGGTCTCTTCCTTAGAATAATATAAAAGATAGCCCAACGTAGTGCTTATTCAGGCTTCCCTGGTGCAAGAGGTGTTTGTCTGTTAAGTAGCCACAACAATGGGTCTGCTCCCAGGTCTCAGTTTCCCAGTGAGAACAGACCTAGTCTCCAGAGCTCTCTGCTACAGAGCACACATGGGGCAATAGCTCTGAGGAGTGTTCCTTGAGGTTCCCTGGATTGGAGAAGCCCTACCCGGGCGGAGGGGCCTAGGCACTGTGGCCTCTTCCACTGACTTTCCAGGTAGTACTTTCCAGCACCTTGTGATTTTCAGCCAAATGCAGCCTGGCAGTGTCTCTTCCTTAAAGTCATAAAAGGTAGCCCAAGGCAGTGCTTATTCAGGCTCCCCTGGTGCAAGAGGTGTTTGTCTGTTAAGAAGCCACAACAATGGGTTTGCTCCCAGGGACTCAGTTTCACAGTCAGAACACACCTAGTCTCCAGAACACTCTGCTACAGAGCACACATGGGGCAATAGCTCTGAGGAGTGTTCCTTGAGGTTCCCTGGCTTGGGGAAGCCCTGCCCGGGCAGTGGGGCCTAGGCACTGTGGCCTCTTCCACTGACTTTCCAGGTAGTACTTTCCAGCACCTTGTGATTTTCAGCCAAATGCAGCCTGGCAGTGTCTCTTCCTTAAAGTCATAAAAGGTAGCCCAAGGGAGTGTTTATTCAAGCTTCCCTGGTGCAACAGGTGTTTGTCTCTTAAGAAGCCACAAGAATGGGTCTGATCCCAGGGCCTCAGTTTCCCAGTCAGAACAGACCTAGTCTCCAGAACTCTCTGCTACAGAGCACACACGGGGCAATTGCTCTGAGGAGTGTTCCTTGAGGTTCCCTGGCTTGGGGAAGCCCTACCCCTGCGGGGCACCTAGACACTGTGATCTCTTCCACTGACTTTCCAGGTAGCACTTTCCAGCCCCTTGTGATTTTCAGCCAAAGGCAGCCTGGCAGGGTCTCTTCCTTAGAGTCATAAAAGGTAACCCAAGGGAGTGCTTATTCAAGCTTCCCTGGTGCAAGAGGTGTTTGTCTGTTAAGAAGGCACAACAATGGGTCTGCTCCCAGGGTCTCAGTTTCCCAGTCAGAACAGACCTAGAAGTCTCCAGAGCTCTCTGCTATGGAGCACACATGGGGCAATAGCTCTGAGGAGTGTTTTTTGAGGTTCCCTGGCTTGGGGAATCCCTATCCGGGGGGGTGGGGCCTAGGCACTGTGGCCTCTTCCACTGACTTTCCAGGTAGTACTTTCCAGCCCCTTGTGATTTTCAGCCAAAGACAGCCTGGCAGGGTCTCTTTCTTACAGTCATAAAAGGTAACCCAAGGGAGTCCTTATTCAGGCTTCCCTGGTACAAGAGGTTTTTTGTCTGTTAAAAAGCCACAACAATGGGTCTGCTCCCAGGGCCTCAGTTTCCCCGTCAGAACAGACCTAGTCTCCAGAGCTCTCTGCTACAGAGCACACATGGGGCAATAGCTCTGAGGAGTGTTCCTTGAGGTTCCCTGGCTTGGGCAAGCCCTACCCGGGCGGTGCCGCCTAGGCACTGTGGCCTCTTCCACTGACTTTCCACGTAGCACTTTTCAGCCACTTGTGATTTTCAGCCCCAGTGCCGCCTGGCAGGTTCTCTTCCTTAGAGTCATAAAAGGTAGCCCAAGGGAGTGCTTATCCAATCTTCCTTGGCGAAACAGGTGTTTGCTGTTAAGAAGTCACAACAATGGGTTTGCCTCCAGGCCTCAGGGTCCTAGTCAGACCAGGCCTAGTCTCCAGAGCTCTGTGCTACAGAGCACACATGGGGCATTAGCTCTGAGGAGGGTGCCTTGATGTTCACGGGCTTGGGGAAGCCCTACCGGGGCGGGGGGCCTAGGCAAAATGGCCCCTACCACTGACTTTCCAGCTAGCACTTTCCAGCCCGTTGTGATTTTCAACGAAATGGAGCCTGGCAAGGTCTCTTCCTTAGAATCATAAAAGATAGCCCAAGGGAGTGCTTATTCAGGCTTCCCTGGTGCAAGAGGTGTTTGTCTGTTAAGTAGCCACAACAATGGGTCTGCTCCCAGGGCCTGAGTTTCCCAGTCAGAACAGACCTAGTCTCCAGAGCTCTCTGCTACAGAGCACACATGGGGCAATAGCTCTGAGGAGTGTTCCTTGAGGTTCCCAGGGCTTGGGGAAGCCCCTCCTGGGGGTGGTGGGGCCTAGGCACTGTGGCCTCTTTCACTGACTTTCCAGGTATCACTTTCCCAGCCCCTTGTGATTTTCAGCCAAATGCAGCCTTGCAGGGTCTCTTCCTTAGAGTCATAAAAGTTAGCCCAAGGGAGTGCTTATTCAGGCTTCCCTGGTGCAAGAGGTGTTTGGCTGTGAAGAAGCCACAACAATGGGTCTGCTCCCAGGGCCTCAGTTTTCCCAGTCAGAACAGACCTAGTCTCCAGAGCTCTCTGCTACAGAGCAGACATGGGGAAATAAGCTCTGAGGATGTGTTCCTTGAGGTTCCCTGGCACTTGGGGAAGCCCTACCCGGGCGGTGGGACCTCGGCACTGTGGCCTCTTTCACTGACTTTCCAGGTATCACGTCCCAGCCCCTTGTGATTTTCAGCCAGATGCAGCCTTGCAGGGTCTCTTCCTTAGAGTCAAAAAAGGTAGCCCAAGGGACTGCTTATTCAGGCTTTCCCTGGTGCAAGAGGTGTTTGCTGTGAAGAAGCCAGAACAATGGCACAACACTCAGGGCCTCAGTTTCCCAGTCAGAACAGACCTAGTCTCCAGAGCTCTCTGCTACAGGGCAGACATGGGGAAATAGCTCTGAGGAGGGTTCCTTGAGGTTCCCTGCCTTGGGGAAGCCCTACCCGGGTGTGTGGGGCCTAGGCACTGTGGCCTCTTTCACTGACTTTCCAGGTATCACTTCCAGCCCCTTGTGATTTTCAGCCAGATGCAGCCTTGCAGGGTCTCTTCCTTAGAGTCAAAAAAGGTAGCCCAAGGGACTGCTTATTCAGTCTTCCCTGGTGCAAGAGGTGTTTGGCTGTGAAGACGCCAGAACAATGGCTCTGCTCCCAGGGCCTCAGTTTCCCAGTCAGAACAGACCTAGTCTCCAGAGCTCTCTGCTACAGAGAGCAGACATGGGGAAAAAGCGCTGTGGAGGGTGTTCCTTCACGTTCCAGGGCACTGTCGAAGCCCTTACCTGGGCTTTGGAGCCTAGGCACTGTGGCCTCTTTCACTGACTTTCCAGGTATCACTTTCCCAGCCCCTTGTGATTTTCAGCCAGATGCAGCCTTGCAGGGTCTCTTCCTTAGAGTCAAAAAAGGTAGCCCAAGGGACTGCTTATTCAGTCTTTCCCTGGTGCAAGAGGTGTTTGGCTGTGAAGACGCCAGAACAATGGCTCTGCTCCCAGGGCCTCAGTTTCCCAGTCAGAACAGACCTAGTCTCCAGAGCTCTCTGCTACAGAGCAGACATGGGGAAATAGCTCTGAGGAGGGTTCCTTGAGGTTCCCTGCCTTGGGAAGCCCTACCCGGGCTTTGGGGCCTAGGCACTGTGGCCTCTTTCACTGACTTTCCAGGTATCACTTCCCAGCCCCTTGTGATTTTCAGCCAGATGCAGCCTTGCAGGGTCTCTTCCTTAGAGTCAAAAAAGGTAGCCCAAGGGACTGCTTATTCAGTCTTCCCTGGTGCAAGAGGTGTTTGGCTGTGAAGACGCCAGAACAATGGCTCTGCTCCCAGGGCCTCAGTTTCCCAGTCAGAACAGACCTAGTCTCCAGAGCTCTCTGCTACAGAGCAGACATGGGGAAATAGCTCTGTGGAGGGTGCCTTCAGGTTCCCTGCCTTGGGGAAGCCCTACCTGGGCTTTGGAGCCTAGGCACTGTGGCCTCTTTCACTGACTTTCCAGGTATCACTTCCCAGCCCCTTGTGATTTTCAGCCAGATGCAGCCTTGCAGGGTCTCTTCCTTAGAGTCAAAAAAGGTAGCCCAAGGGACTGCTTATTCAGTCTTCCCTGGTGCAAGAGGTGTTTGGCTGTGAAGACGCCAGAACAATGGCTCTGCTCCCAGGGCCTCAGTTTCCCAGTCAGAACAGACCTAGTCTCCAGAGCTCTCTGCTACAGAGCAGACATGGGGAAAAAGCGCTGAGGAGGGTGCCTTCACGTTCTCAGGGCACTGTCGAAGCCTTACCTGGGCTTTGGAGCCTAGGCACTGTGGCCTCTTTCACTGACTTTCCAGGTATCACTTCCCAGCCCCTTGTGATTTTCAGCCAGATGCAGCCTTGCAGGGTCTCTTCCTTAGAGTCAAAAAAGGTAGCCCAAGGGACTGCTTATTCAGTCTTCCCTGGTGCAAGAGGTGTTTGGCTGTGAAGACGCCAGAACAATGGCTCTGCTCCCAGGGCCTCAGTTTCCCAGTCAGAACAGACCTAGTCTCCAGAGCTCTCTGCTACAGAGCAGACATGGGGAAAATAGCTCTGTGGAGGGTGCCTTCAGGCTTCCAGGGCCTTGTCGAAGCCTTTACCTGGGTGCTGGGGCCTAGGCACTGTGGCCTCTTTCACTGACTTTCCAGGTATCACTTCCCAGCCCCTTGTGATTTTCAGCCAGATGCAGCCTTGCAGGGTCTCTTCCTTAGAGTCAAAAAAGGTAGCCCAAGGGACTGCTTATTCAGTCTTCCCTGGTGCAAGAGGTGTTTGGCTGTGAAGACGCCAGAACAATGGCTCTGCTCCCAGGGCCTCAGTTTCCCAGTCAGAACAGACCTAGTCTCCAGAGCTCTCTGCTACAGAGCAGACATGGGGAAAAAGCTCTGTGGAGGGTGCCTTCACGCTCCAGGGCACTGGGGAAGCCTTACCTGGGCTTTGGAGCCTAGGCACTGTGGCCTCTTTCACTGACTTTCCAGGTATCACTTCCCAGCCCCTTGTGATTTTCAGCCAGATGCAGCCTTGCAGGGTCTCTTCCTTAGAGTCAAAAAAGGTAGCCCAAGGGACTGCTTATTCAGTCTTCCCTGGTGCAAGAGGTGTTTGGCTGTGAAGACGCCAGAACAATGGCTCTGCTCCCAGGGCCTCAGTTTCCCAGTCAGAACAGACCTAGTCTCCAGAGCTCTCTGCTACAGAGCAGACATGGGAAAAAGCGCTGTGGAGGGTTCCTTCACGTTCCAGGGCACTGTCGAAGCCTTACCTGGTGCTTTGGAGCCTAGGCACTGTGGCCTCTTTCACTGACTTTCCAGGTATCACTTCCCAGCCCCTTGTGATTTTCAGCCAGATGCAGCCTTGCAGGGTCTCTTCCTTAGAGTCAAAAAAGGTAGCCCCAAGGGACTGCTTATTCAGTCTTCCCTGGTGCAAGAGGTGTTTGGCTGTGAAGACGCCAGAACAATGGCTCTGCTCCCAGGGCCTCAGTTTCCCAGTCAGAACAGACCTAGTCTCCAGAGCTCTCTGCTACAGAGCAGACATGGGGAAAAAAGCGCTGTGGAGGGTTGCCTTCACGTTCCAGGGCCACTGTCGAAGCCTTACCTGGGCTTTGGAGGCCTAGGCACTGTGGCCTCTTTCACTGACTTTCCAGGTATCACTTCCCAGCCCCTTGTGATTTTCAGCCAGATGCAGCCTTGCAGGGTCTCTTCCTTAGAGTCAAAAAAGGTAGCCCAAGGGACTGCTTATTCAGTGTTCCCTGGTGCAAGAGGTGTTTGGCTGTGAAGACGCCAGAACAATGGCTCTGCTCCCAGGGCCTCAGTTTCCCAGTCAGAACAGACCTAGTCTCCAGAGCTCTCTGCTACAGAGCAGACATGGGAAAAAAGGGCTGTGGAGGGTGCCTTCACGTTCCAGGGCACTGTCGAAGCCTTACCTGGGCTTTGGAGCCTAGGCACTGTGGCCTCTTTCACTGACTTTCCAGGTATCACTTCCCAGCCCCTTGTGATTTTCAGCCAGATGCAGCCTTGCAGGGTCTCTTCCTTAGAGTCAAAAAAGGTAGCCCAAGGGACTGCTTATTCAGTCTTCCCTGGTGCAAGAGGTGTTTGGCTGTGAAGACGCCAGAACAATGGCTCTGCTCCCAGGGCCTCAGTTTCCCAGTCAGAACAGACCTAGTCTCCAGAGCTCTCTGCTACAGAGCAGACATGGGGGAAAAAGCGCTGTGGAGGGTGCCTTCACGTTCCAGGGCACTGTCGAAGCCTTACATGGGCTTTGGAGCCTAGGCACTGTGGCCTCTTTCACTGACTTTCCAGGTATCACTTCCCAGCCCCTTGTGATTTTCAGCCAGATGCAGCCTTGCAGGGTCTCTTCCTTAGAGTCAAAAAAGGTAGCCAAGGGACTGCTTATTCAGTCTTCCCTGGTGCAAGAGGTGTTTGGCTGTGAAGACGCCAGAACAATGGCTCTGCTCCCAGGGCCTCAGTTTCCCAGTCAGAACAGACCTAGTCTCCAGAGCTCTCTGCTACAGAGCAGACATGGGGAAATAGCTCTGAGGAGGGTTCCTTGAGGCTCCCTGCCTTGGGGAAGCCCCACCCGGGTGCTGGGGCCTAGGCACTGTGGCCTCTTTCACTGACTTTCCAGGTATCACTTCCCAGCCCCTTGTGATTTTCAGCCAGATGCAGCCTTGCAGGGTCTCTTCCTTAGAGTCAAAAAAGGTAGCCCAAGGGACTGCTTATTCAGTCTTCCCTGGTGCAAGAGGTGTTTGGCTGTGAAGACGCCAGAACAATGGCTCTGCTCCCAGGGCCTCAGTTTCCCAGTCAGAACAGACCTAGTCTCCAGAGCTCTCTGCTACAGAGCAGACATGGGGAAATAGCTCTGAGGAGGGTTCCTTGAGGCTCCCTGCCTTGGGGAAGCCCTTACCCGGGTGCTGGAGCCTAGGCACTGTGGCCTCTTTCACTGACTTTCCAGGTATCACTTCCCAGCCCCTTGTGATTTTCAGCCAGATGCAGCCTTGCAGGGTCTCTTCCTTAGAGTCAAAAAAGGTAGCCCAAGGGACTGCTTATTCAGTCTTCCCTGGTGCAAGAGGTGTTTGGCTGTGAAGACGCCAGAACAATGGCTCTGCTCCCAGGGCCTCAGTTTCCCAGTCAGAACAGACCTAGTCTCCAGAGCTCTCTGCTACAGAGCAGACATGGGGAAAAAGCGCTGTGGAGGGTGCCTTCACGTTCCAGGGCACTGTCGAAGCCTTACCATGGGCTTTGGAGCCTAGGCACTGTGGCCTCTTTCACTGACTTTCCAGGTATCACTTCCCAGCCCCTTGTGATTTTCAGCCAGATGCAGCCCTTGCAGGGTCTCTTCCTTAGAGTCAAAAAAGGTAGCCCAAGGGACTGCTTATTCAGTCTTCCCTGGTGCAAGAGGTGTTTGGCTGTGAAGACGCCAGAACAATGGCTCTGCTCCCAGGGCCTCAGTTTTCCCAGTCAGAACAGACCTAGTCTCCAGAGCTCTCTGCTACAGAGCAGACATGGGGAAAAAAGCGCTGTGGAGGGTGCCTTCACGTTCCAGGGCACTGTCGAAGCCTTACCTGGGCTTTGGAGCCTAGGCACTGTGGCCTCTTTCACTGACTTTCCAGGTATCACTTCCCAGCCCCTTGTGATTTTCAGCCAGATGCAGCCTTGCAGGGTCTCTTCCTTAGAGTCAAAAAAAGGTAGCCCCAAGGGACTGCTTATTCAGTCTTTCCCTGGTGCAAGAGGTGTTTGGCTGTGAAGACGCCAGAACAATGGCTCTGCTCCCAGGGCCTCAGTTTCCCAGTCAGAAGAACAGACCCTAGTCTCCAGAGCTCTCTGCTACAGAGCAGGACATGGGGAAATAGCTCTGAGGAGGGTTTCCTTCACGTTCCAGGGCACTGCTCGAAGCCTTACCCGGGCTTGCTGGGGCCTAGGCACTGTGGACCTCTTTCACTGACTTTCCAGGTATCACTTCCCAGCCCCTTGTGATTTTCAGCCAGGATGCAGCCTTTGCAGGGTCTCTTCCTTAGAGTCAAAAAAGGTAGCCCAAAGGGACTGCTTATTTCAGTCTTCCCTGGTGCAAGAGGTGTTTGGCTGTGAAGACGCCAGAACAATGGCTCCTGCTCCAGGGCCTCAGTTTCCCAGTCAGAACAGGACCTAGTCTCCAGAGCTCTCTGATACAGAGCAGACATGGGGAAAAAGCGCTGTGGAGGGTGCCTTCAAGTTTCCGCTGCACTGTGGGTAAGCCCAACCCGGCGTGCTTTGGATACTAGGCACTGGTGGCCTTTCTTTCCCTGAAATTGCCAGGTAACACTTTCCAGCCCCCTTTTGATTGTCCAGCCAGAAGCAAAACTTGCAGGTGTCTCTTCCTTAGAGTCAAACCAGGTAAGCCCAAGTGACTGCCTAAATTCAGTCTTCCCTGGTTGCAAGCGGTGTTTTGTTGTGAAGACACCAGACAATGGTCTCTGCTGGCCCTGGACCTCAGTTTCCCAAGTCAGAACCAGGACTAGTCTCCCAGACCTCTCTGGTACTACAGAGCAGACCTGGGATAAAGCGATGTGGGAGGAGTTCCTTCAACGTTCCAGGGGCACAGTCGAAGCCTTAACATGGGTTTTGTGGAGCCTAGGCACTGTGAAGTCTTCCCTGGTGCAAGAGGTGTTTGGCTGTGAAGACGCCAGAACAATGGCTCTGCTCCCAGGGCCTCAGTTTCCCAGTCAGAACAGACCTAGTCTCCAGAGCTCTCTGCTACAGAGCAGACATGGGGAAAAAGCGCTGTGGAGGGTGCCTTCACGTTCCAGGGCACTGTCGAAGCCTTACCTGGGCTTTGGAGCCTAGGCACTGTGGCCTCTTTCACTGACTTTCCAGGTATCACTTCCCAGCCCCTTGTGATTTTCAGCCAGATGCAGCCTTGCAGGGTCTCTTCCTTAGAGTCAAAAAAGGTAGCCCAAGGGACTGCTTATTCAGTCTTCCCTGGTGCAAGAGGTGTTTGGCTGTGAAGACGCCAGAACAATGGCTCTGCTCCCAGGGCCTCAGTTTCCCAGTCAGAACAGACCTAGTCTCCAGAGCTCTCTGCTACAGAGCAGACATGGGGAAAAAGCTCTGAGGAGGGTGCCTTCACGCTCCCTGCCTTGGGGAAGCCCTACCTGGGCTTTGGGGCCTAGGCACTGTGGCCTCTTTCACTGACTTTCCAGGTATCACTTCCCAGCCCCTTGTGATTTTCAGCCAGATGCAGCCTTGCAGGGGTCTCTTCCTTAGAGTCAAAAAAGGTAGCCCAAGGGACTGCTTATTCAGTCTTCCCTGGTGCAAGAGGTGTTTGGCTGTGAAGACGCCAGAACAATGGCTCTGCTCCCAGGGCCTCAGTTTCCCAGTCAGAACAGACCTAGTCTCCAGAGCTCTCTGCTACAGAGCAGACATGGGGAAATAGCGCTGTGGAGGGTTCCTTCACGTTCCAGGGCACTGGGAAGCCTTACCTGGGTGCTTGGGCCTAGGCACTGTGGCCTCTTTCACTGACTTTCCAGGTATCACTTCCCAGCCCCTTGTGATTTTCAGCCAGATGCAGCCTTGCAGGGTCTCTTCCTTAGAGTCAAAAAAGGTAGCCCAAGGGACTGCTTATTCAGTCTTCCCTGTGCAAGAGGTGTTTGGCTGTGAAGACGCCAGAACAATGGCTCTGCTCCCAGGGCCTCAGTTTCCCAGTCAGAACAGACCTAGTCTCCAGAGCTCTCTGCTACAGAGCAGACATGGGGAAAAAGCGCTGTGGAGGGTGCCTTCACGTTCCAGGGCACTGTCGAAGCCTTACCTGGGCTTTGGAGCCTAGGCACTGTGGCCTCTTTCACTGACTTTCCAGGTATCACTTCCCAGCCCCTTGTGATTTTCAGCCAGATGCAGCCTTGCAGGGTCTCTTCCTTAGAGTCAAAAAAGGTAGCCCAAGGGACTGCTTATTCAGTCTTCCCTGGTGCAAGAGGTGTTTGGCTGTGAAGACGCCAGAACAATGGCTCTGCTCCCAGGGCCTCAGTTTCCCAGTCAGAACAGACCTAGTCTCCAGAGCTCTCTGCTACAGAGCAGACATGGGGAAAAAGCTCTGAGGAGGGTGCCTTCAGGTTCCAGGGCACTGTCGAAGCCTTACCGGGGCTTTGGGGCCTAGGCACTGTGGCCTCTTTCACTGACTTTCCAGGTATCACTTCCCAGCCCCTTGTGATTTTCAGCCAGATGCAGCCTTGCAGGGTCTCTTCCTTAGAGTCAAAAAAGGTAGCCCAAGGGACTGCTTATTCAGTCTTCCCTGGTGCAAGAGGTGTTTGGCTGTGAAGACGCCAGAACAATGGCTCTGCTCCCAGGGCCTCAGTTTCCCAGTCAGAACAGACCTAGTCTCCAGAGCTCTCTGCTACAGAGCAGACATGGGGAAAAAGCGCTGTGGAGGGTGGTTCCTTCACGTTCCAGGGCACTGTCGAAGCCTTACCTGGGCTTTGGAGCCTAGGCACTGTGGCCTCTTTCACTGACTTTCCAGGTATCACTTCCCAGCCCCTTGTGATTTTCAGCCAGATGCAGCCTTGCAGGGTCTCTTCCTTAGAGTCAAAAAAGGTAGCCCAAGGGACTGCTTATTCAGTCTTCCCTGGTGCAAGAGGTGTTTGGCTGTGAAGACGCCAGAACAATGGCTCTGCTCCCAGGGCCTCAGTTTCCCAGTCAGAACAGACCTAGTCTCCAGAGCTCTCTGCTACAGAGCAGACATGGGGAAATAGCTCTGAGGAGGGTGCCTTCACGTTCCAGGGCACTGTCGAAGCCCTTACTTGGGCTTTGGAGCCTAGGCACTGTGGCCTCTTTCACTGACTTTCCAGGTATCACTTCCCAGCCCCTTGTGATTTTCAGCCAGATGCAGCCTTGCAGGGTCTCTTCCTTAGAGTCAAAAAAGGTAGCCCAAGGGACTGCTTATTCAGTCTTCCCTGGTGCAAGAGGTGTTTGGCTGTGAAGACGCCAGAACAATGGCTCTGCTCCCAGGGCCTCAGTTTCCCAGTCAGAACAGACCTAGTCTCCAGAGCTCTCTGCTACAGAGCAGACATGGGGAAAAAGCGCTGTGGAGGGTGCCTTCACGTTCCAGGGCACTGTCGAAGCCTTACCTGGGCTTTGGAGCCTAGGCACTGTGGCCTCTTTCACTGACTTTCCAGGTATCACTTCCCAGCCCCTTGTGATTTTCAGCCAGATGCAGCCTTGCAGGGTCTCTTCCTTAGAGTCAAAAAAAAGGTAGCCCAAGGGACTGCTTATTCAGTCTTCCCTGGTGCAAGAGGTGTTTGGCTGTGAAGACGCCAGAACAATGGCTCTGCTCCCAGGGCCTCAGTTTCCCAGTCAGAACAGACCTAGTCTCCAGAGCTCTCTGCTACAGAGCAGACATGGGGAAAAAGCGCTGTGGAGGGGTGCCTTCACGTTCCAGGGCACTGTCGAAGCCTTACTGGGCTTTGGGGCCTAGGCACTGTGGCCTCTTTCACTGACTTTCCAGGTATCACTTCCCAGCCCCTTGTGATTTTCAGCCAGATGCAGCCTTGCAGGGTCTCTTCCTTAGAGTCAAAAAAGGTAGCCCAAGGGACTGCTTATTCAGTCTTCCCTGGTGCAAGAGGTGTTTGGCTGTGAAGACGCCAGAACAATGGCTCTGCTCCCAGGGCCTCAGTTTCCCAGTCAGAACAGACCTAGTCTCCAGAGCTCTCTGCTACAGAGCAGACATGGGGAAAAAGCGCTGTGGAGGGTGCCTTCACGTTCCAGGGCACTGTCGAAGCCTTACCTGGGCTTTGGAGCCTAGGCACTGTGGCCTCTTTCACTGACTTTCCAGGTATCACTTCCCAGCCCCTTGTGATTTTCAGCCAGATGCAGCCTTGCAGGGTCTCTTCCTTAGAGTCAAAAAAGGTAGCCCAAGGGACTGCTTATTCAGTCTTCCCTGGTGCAAGAGGTGTTTGGCTGTGAAGACGCCAGAACAATGGCTCTGCTCCCAGGGCCTCAGTTTCCCAGTCAGAACAGACCTAGTCTCCAGAGCTCTCTGCTACAGAGCAGACATGGGGAAAAAGCTCTGAGGAGGGTTCCTTGGAGGGCTCCTTCACGTTTGGGGCACTGTCGAAGCCTACCCGGGGCTTTGGGGCCTAGGCACTGTGGCCTCTTTCACTGACTTTCCAGGTATCACTTCCCAGCCCCTTGTGATTTTCAGCCAGATGCAGCCTTGCAGGGTCTCTTCCTTAGAGTCAAAAAAGGTAGCCCAAGGGACTGCTTATTCAGTCTTCCCTGGTGCAAGAGGTGTTTTGGCTGTGAAGACGCCAGAACAATGGCTCTGCTCCCAGGGCCTCAGTTTCCCAGTCAGAACAGACCTAGTCTCCAGAGCTCTCTGCTACAGAGCAGACATGGGGAAATAGCTCTGAGGAGGGTTCCTTCAGGTTCCCCTGCCTTGGAGCCCTACCCTGGGCTTTGGGGCCTAGGCACTGTGGCCTCTTTCACTGACTTTCCAGGTATCACTTCCCAGCCCCTTGTGATTTTCAGCCAGATGCAGCCTTGCAGGGTCTCTTCCTTAGAGTCAAAAAAGGTAGCCCAAGGGACTGCTTATTCAGTCTTCCCTGGTGCAAGAGGTGTTTGGCTGTGAAGACGCCAGAACAATGGCTCTGCTCCCAGGGCCTCAGTTTCCCAGTCAGAACAGACCTAGTCTCCAGAGCTCTCTGCTACAGAGCAGACATGGGGAAATAGCTCTGAGGAGGGTTCCTTGAGGCTCCCTGCCTTGGGAAGCCCTACCCGGGGGTGCTGGGGCCTAGGCACTGTGGCCTCTTTCACTGACTTTCCAGGTATCACTTCCCAGCCCCTTGTGATTTTCAGCCAGATGCAGCCTTGCAGGGTCTCTTCCTTAGAGTCAAAAAAGGTAGCCCAAGGGACTGCTTATTCAGTCTTCCCTGGTGCAAGAGGTGTTTTTGGCTGTGAAGACGCCAGAACAATGGCTCTGCTCCCAGGGCCTCAGTTTCCCAGTCAGAACAGACCTAGTCTCCAGAGCTCTCTGCTACAGAGCAGACATGGGGAAAAAGCTCTGTGGAGGGTGCCTTCACGTTCCAGGGCACTGTCGAAGCCTTACCTGGGCTTTGGAGCCTAGGCACTGTGGCCTCTTTCACTGACTTTCCAGGTATCACTTCCCAGCCCCTTGTGATTTTCAGCCAGATGCAGCCTTGCAGGGTCTCTTCCTTAGAGTCAAAAAAGGTAGCCCAAGGGACTGCTTATTCAGTCTTCCCTGGTGCAAGAGGTGTTTGGCTGTGAAGACGCCAGAACAATGGCTCTGCTCCCAGGGCCTCAGTTTCCCAGTCAGAACAGACCTAGTCTCCAGAGCTCTCTGCTACAGAGCAGACATGGGGAAATAGCTCTGAGGAGGGTTCCTTGAGGCTCCCTGCCTTGGGGAAGCCTTACCCGGGTGCTGGGGCCTAGGCACTGTGGCCTCTTTCACTGACTTTCCAGGTATCACTTCCCCAGCCCCTTGTGATTTTCAGCCAGATGCAGCCTTGCAGGGTCTCTTCCTTAGAGTCAAAAAAGGTAGCCCAAGGGACTGCTTATTCAGTCTTCCCTGGTGCAAGAGGTGTTTGGCTGTGAAGACGCCAGAACAATGGCTCTGCTCCCAGGGCCTCAGTTTCCCAGTCAGAACAGACCTAGTCTCCAGAGCTCTCTGCTACAGAGCAGACATGGGGGAAAAAGCGCTGTGGAGGGTGCCTTCACGTTCCAGGGCACTGTCGAAGCCTTACCCTGGGGGCTTTGGAGCCTAGGCACTGTGGCCTCTTTCACTGACTTTCCAGGTATCACTTCCCAGCCCCTTGTGATTTTCAGCCAGATGCAGCCTTGCAGGGTCTCTTCCTTAGAGTCAAAAAAGGTAGCCCAAGGGACTGCTTATTCAGTCTTCCCTGGTGCAAGAGGTGTTTGGCTGTGAAGACGCCCAGAAACAATGGCTCTGCTCCCAGGGCCTCAGTTTCCCAGTCAGAACAGACCTAGTCTCCAGAGCTCTCTGCTACAGAGCAGACATGGGGAAAAAGCTCTGTGGAGGGTGCCTTCACGTTCCAGGGCACTGTCGAAGCCTTACCTGGGCTTTGGAGCCTAGGCACTGTGGCCTCTTTCACTGACTTTCCAGGTATCACTTCCCAGCCCCTTGTGATTTTTCAGCCAGATGCAGCCTTGCAGGGTCTCTTCCTTAGAGTCAAAAAAGGTAGCCCAAGGGACTGCTTATTCAGTCTTCCCTGGTGCAAGAGGTGTTTGGCTGTGAAGACGCCAGAACAATGGCTCTGCTCCCAGGGCCTCAGTTTCCCAGTCAGAACAGACCTAGTCTCCAGAGCTCTCTGCTACAGAGCAGACATGGGGAAAAAGCTCTGTGGAGGGTGCCTTCACGTTCCAGGGCACTGTCGAAGCCTTACCCGGGGTTTTGGAGCCTAGGCACTGTGGCCTCTTTCACTGACTTTCCAGGTATCACTTCCCAGCCCCTTGTGATTTTCAGCCAGATGCAGCCTTGCAGGGTCTCTTCCTTAGAGTCAAAAAAAGGTAGCCCAAGGGACTGCTTATTCAGTCTTCCCTGGTGCAAGAGGTGTTTGGCTGTGAAGACGCCAGAACAATGGCTCTGCTCCCAGGGCCTCAGTTTCCCAGTCAGAACAGACCTAGTCTCCAGAGCTCTCTGCTACAGAGCAGACATGGGGAAAAGCTCTGAGGAGGGTGCCTTCACGTTCCAGGGCACTGTCGAAGCCTTACCTGGGCTTTGGAGCCTAGGCACTGTGGCCTCTTTCACTGACTTTCCAGGTATCACTTCCCAGCCCCTTGTGATTTTCAGCCAGATGCAGCCTTGCAGGGTCTCTTCCTTAGAGTCAAAAAAAAAGGTAGCCCAAGGGACTGCTTATTCAGTCTTCCCTGGTGCAAGAGGTGTTTGGCTGTGAAGACGCCAGAACAATGGCTCTGCTCCCAGGGCCTCAGTTTCCCAGTCAGAACAGACCTAGTCTCCAGAGCTCTCTGCTACAGAGCAGACATGGGGAAAAAGCTCTGTGGAGGGTGCCTTCACGTTCCAGGGCACTGTCGAAGCCCTACCCGGGGGCTTTGGAGCCTAGGCACTGTGGCTCTTTCACTGACTTTCCAGGTATCACTTCCCAGCCCCTTGTGATTTTCAGCCAGATGCAGCCTTGCAGGGTCTCTTCCTTAGAGTCAAAAAAGGTAGCCCAAGGGACTGCTTATTCAGTCTTCCCTGGTGCAAGAGGTGTTTGGCTGTGAAGACGCCAGAACAATGGCTCTGCTCCCAGGGCCTCAGTTTCCCAGTCAGAACAGACCTAGTCTCCAGAGCTCTCTGCTACAGAGCAGACATGGGGAAATAGCTCTGAGGAGGGTGCCTTCACGTTCCCTGCCTTGGGGAAGCCTTACCCGGGCTTTGGGGCCTAGGCACTGTGGCCTCTTTCACTGACTTTCCAGGTATCACTTCCCAGCCCCTTGTGATTTTCAGCCAGATGCAGCCTTGCAGGGTCTCTTCCTTAGAGTCAAAAAAGGTAGCCCAAGGGACTGCTTATTCAGTCTTCCCTGGTGCAAGAGGTGTTTGGCTGTGAAGACGCCAGAACAATGGCTCTGCTCCCAGGGCCTCAGTTTCCCAGTCAGAACAGACCTAGTCTCCAGAGCTCTCTGCTACAGAGCAGACATGGGGAAAATAGCTCTGAGGAGGGTTCCTTGAGGCTCCCTGCCTTGGGGAAGCCCTACCTGGGGTGCTGGGAGCCTAGGCACTGTGGCCTCTTTCACTGACTTTCCAGGTATCACTTCCCAGCCCCTTGTGATTTTCAGCCAGATGCAGCCTTGCAGGGTCTCTTCCTTAGAGTCAAAAAAGGTAGCCCAAGGGACTGCTTATTCAGTCTTCCCTGGTGCAAGAGGTGTTTGGCTGTGAAGACGCCAGAACAATGGCTCTGCTCCCAGGGCCTCAGTTTCCCAGTCAGAAGAACAGACCTAGTCTCCAGAGCTCTCTGCTACAGAGCAGACATGGGGAAAAAATAGCGCTGAGGAGGGTTCCTTCACGTTCCAGGGCACTGTCGAAGCCTTACCTGGGCTTTGGGGCCTAGGCACTGTGGCCTCTTTCACTGACTTTCCAGGTATCACTTCCCAGCCCCTTGTGATTTTTTTCAGCCAGATGCAGCCTTGCAGGGTCTCTTCCTTAGAGTCAAAAAAGGTAGCCCAAGGGACTGCTTATTCAGTCTTCCCTGGTGCAAGAGGTGTTTGGCTGTGAAGACGCCAGAACAATGGCTCTGCTCCCAGGGCCTCAGTTTCCCAGTCAGAACAGACCTAGTCTCCAGAGCTCTCTGCTACAGAGCAGACATGGAAAAAAAAGCGCTGTGGAGGGTGCCTTCACGTTCCAGGGCACTGTCGAAGCCTTACTGGGCTTTGGAGCCTAGGCACTGTGGCCTCTTTCACTGACTTTCCAGGTATCACTTCCCAGCCCCTTGTGATTTTCAGCCAGATGCAGCCTTGCAGGGTCTCTTCCTTAGAGTCAAAAAAGGTAGCCCAAGGGACTGCTTTATTCAGTCTTCCCTGGTGCAAGAGGTGTTTGGCTGTGAAGACGCCAGAACAATGGCTCTGCTCCCAGGGCCTCAGTTTCCCAGTCAGAACAGACCTAGTCTCCAGAGCTCTCTGCTACAGAGCAGACATGGGGAAATAGCTCTGAGGAGGTTGCCTTCACGTTCCAGGGCACTGTCGAAGCCTTACCTGGGCTTTGGAGCCTAGGCACTGTGGCCTCTTTCACTGACTTTCCAGGTATCACTTCCCAGCCCCTTGTGATTTTCAGCCAGATGCAGCCTTGCAGGGTCTCTTCCTTAGAGTCAAAAAAGGTAGCCCAAGGGACTGCTTATTCAGTCTTCCCTGGTGCAAGAGGTGTTTGGCTGTGAAGACGCCAGAACAATGGCTCTGCTCCCAGGGCCTCAGTTTCCCAGTCAGAACAGACCTAGTCTCCAGAGCTCTGCTACAGAGCAGACATGGGGAAAAATAGCTCTGAGGAGGGTTCCTTGACGCTCCCTGCCTTGGGGAAGCCCTACCCGGGTGCTGGGGCCTAGGCACTAGGCACTGTGGCCTCTTTCACTGACTTTCCAGGTATCACTTCCCAGCCCCTTGTGATTTTCAGCCAGATGCAGCCTTGCAGGGTCTCTTCCTTAGAGTCAAAAAAAAAAGGTAGCCCAAGGGGACTGCTTATTCAGTCTTCCCTGGTGCAAGAGGTGTTTGGCTGTGAAGACGCCAGAACAATGGCTCTGCTCCCAGGGCCTCAGTTTCCCAGTCAGAACAGACCTACCTAGTCTCCAGAGCTCTCTGCTACAGAGCAGACATGGGGAAATAGCTCTGAGGAGGGGTTCCTTCAGGTTCCCTGCACTTGTCGAAGCCTTACCTGGGCTTTGGAGCCTAGGCACTGTGGCCTCTTTCACTGACTTTCCAGGTATCACTTCCCAGCCCCTTGTGATTTTCAGCCAGATGCAGCCTTGCAGGGTCTCTCTTCCTTAGAGTCAAAAAAAGGTAGCCCAAGGGACTGCTTATTCAGTCTTCCCTGGTGCAAGAGGTGTTTGGCTGTGAAGACGCCAGAACAATGGCTCTGCTCCCAGGGCCTCAGTTTCCCAGTCAGAACAGACCTAGTCTCCAGAGCTCTCTGCTACAGAGCAGCAGACATGGGAAAAAGCGCTGTGGAGGGTGCCTTCACGTTCCAGGGCACTGTCGAAGCCTTACCTGGGCTTTGGAGCCTAGGCACTGTGGCCTCTTTCACTGACTTTCCAGGTATCACTTCCCAGCCCCTTGTGATTTTCAGCCAGATGCAGCCTTGCAGGGTCTCTTCCTTAGAGTCAAAAAAGGTAGCCCAAGGGACTGCTTATTCAGTCTTCCCTGGTGCAAGAGGTGTTTGGCTGTGAAGACGCCAGAACAATGGCTCTGCTCCCAGGGCCTCAGTTTCCCAGTCAGAACAGACCTAGTCTCCAGAGCTCTCTGCTACAGAGCAGACATGGGGAAAATAGCGCTGTGGAGGGTGCCTTCACGTTCCAGGGCACTGTCGAAGCCTTACCTGGGCTTTGGAGCCTAGGCACTGTGGCCTCTTTCACTGACTTTCCAGGTATCACTTCCCAGCCCCTTGTGATTTTCAGCCAGATGCAGCCTTGCAGGGTCTCTTCCTTAGAGTCAAAAAAGGTAGCCCAAGGGACTGCTTATTCAGTCTTCCCTGGTGCAAGAGGTGTTTGGCTGTGAAGACGCCAGAACAATGGCTCTGCTCCCCAGGGCCTCAGTTTCCCAGTCAGAACAGACCTAGTCTCCAGAGCTCTCTGCTACAGAGCAGACATGGGGAAAAAGCGCTGTGGAGGGTTCCTTCACGTTCCAGGGCACTGGGGAAGCCCTACCTGGGCTTTGGGGCCTAGGCACTGTGGCCTCTTTCACTGACTTTCCAGGTATCACTTCCCAGCCCCTTGTGATTTTCAGCCAGATGCAGCCTTGCAGGGTCTCTTCCTTAGAGTCAAAAAAGGTAGCCCAAGGGACTGCTTATTCAGTCTTCCCTGGTGCAAGAGGTGTTTGGCTGTGAAGACGCCAGAACAATGGCTCTGCTCCCAGGGCCTCAGTTTCCCAGTCAGAACAGACCTAGTCTCCAGAGCTCTCTGCTACAGAGCAGACATGGGGAAAAAGCTCTGAGGAGGGTTCCTTCACGTTCCTGGGCACTGTCGAAGCCTACCTGGGCTTTGGAGCCTAGGCACTGTGGCCTCTTTCACTGACTTTCCAGGTATCACTTCCCAGCCCCTTGTGATTTTCAGCCAGATGCAGCCTTGCAGGGTCTCTTCCTTAGAGTCAAAAAAGGTAGCCCAAGGGACTGCTTATTCAGTCTTCCCTGGTGCAAGAGGTGTTTGGCTGTGTGAAGACGCCAGAACAATGGCTCTGCTCCCAGGGCCTCAGTTTCCCAGTCAGAACAGACCTAGTCTCCAGAGCTCTCTGCTACAGAGCAGACATGGGGAAAAAAAAGCTCTGTGGAGGGTTGCCTTCACGTTCCAGGGCACTGTCGAAGCCTTACCTGGGCTTTGGAGCCTAGGCACTGTGGCCTCTTTCACTGACTTTCCAGGTATCACTTCCCAGCCCCTTGTGATTTTCAGCCAGATGCAGCCTTGCAGGGTCTCTTCCTTAGAGTCAAAAAAGGTAGCCCAAGGGACTGCTTATTCAGTCTTCCCTGGTGCAAGAGGTGTTTGGCTGTGAAGACGCCAGAACAATGGCTCTGCTCCCAGGGCCTCAGTTTCCCAGTCAGAACAGACCTAGTCTCCAGAGCTCTCTGCTACAGAGCAGACATGGGGAAAAATAGCTCTGAGGAGGGTTCCTTGACGTTCCCTGCACTTGGGGAAGCCTTACCGGGCTTTGGAGCCTAGGCACTGTGGCCTCTTTCACTGACTTTCCAGGTATCACTTCCCAGCCCCTTGTGATTTTCAGCCAGATGCAGCCTTGCAGGGTCTCTTCCTTAGAGTCAAAAAAGGTAGTAGCCCAAGGGACTGCTTATTCAGTCCTCCCTGGTTGCAAGAGAGGTTGTTTGGCTTGTGAAGACTGCAGAAACAAATGGTCTCTGCTCCCAAAGACGGCCACATCAGGTTTACGCCCAGTCAGACAGTAACACTCATCACTAAGTCTCACTGCTAGAGTAGCTGCGATCTGCTACAGCGGAACAGTGCTGCATGGGAGAAAATAGACCTCGGAGAGGAAGGTGTCCATTGATGTCTTCTCATGCTCCAATTGCGGGAAGAAGCCTACTGACCGGGTGGCTGGAGGGGCTCGGGGCTACTGCTGGCCTTCTCGCTTCCCACGTGGCAACGTCTATCTCAAGGTTATGTCAACTACGAGCCCATTGTGATTTCTCAGCCAGCTTCAGCCTTGGTCAGGCGATCTCTTCATTAGAGTCAAAATACGGTAGACTCACAAGGGAGACCTTGACTTAATTCAGTCTTACACTGGTAGCAAGGATATGGGTTTCCCCGGCTGTTGAAGACGCCAAGTATAACATATTGTGCTCAGCAATCAGGGAATCGCAAGTTTCCCAAATCAGACTAAGAGTGCCTGAGTCTCCCAGAGTCTCTATGTCTAGCAATAGCTCGACATATGGGTCGAATCATAACTCGCCTGTTGTGACAGGTGCCCTCAATTGCAGTTCTCTCAGGCGCACCTGTCTGAGAATGCCTCTCTATGACTCATGGCTTTTTGGACGGACCTAGGCACGTGGTCCCTCTATTTCAACTCTCTGTGGAACATTCCAGGTCATCTACGCTACTTCCCTGCCGCTCTTTGTTGATTCTTAAGCTTCAAGATGCGACGACCAAATTCAGGGGTCTCTTCCTTAGAGTCGCTAGCAAATACAAAGGTGAGACTACCCTAGGGACTGGCTGTATTCAGTCCTCCTCATGGTGCATAGTGTGGTGTTATGGCTTGTGACAGGTACGACTAGATCAAGTATTTAGCTCTGTTCCCCAGGGCCCTACGTTTTCCCCCAGTCAGAATTCTGGATCACAAGTTTTCCAGAGCTCACCGGTTTACAGATCCTGATAAGGGGGTGAAATAGTCTCTGTGGAGGGTTCCTTGAGGCTCCCTGCCTTTAGGGGATAAAGCCCTACATGATGCTGGGAGCGCTCGGGAGACTGTTGGCCCTTGTCAACTTGACGTGTAAATGTTATCGCATACGCTTCCCGCCCACTTTGTGAGATTACAGCTTCTACATTATGCGGCATTGCGCGCGAGGGTCTTTCACCTTGTAGAGTCGATACGGATAGGGTGTGTGTGCCCAAATGGATTGTATCTGTTTAACTGTCATAGTGTATTTCGCCACTGGAGTGTACGCAATGTATGAGTGCTGTTAGGTGTTGATAGATGCGCCCAAGAAGAACAATGGCATTTCTGCTACGACTCTAGGGCTCCTTCGCGGTTTTCACCTAGATTCAGATCAGACTAGTGACGCAGAGATTGAATCTCGATCCAGATACGAGAGCCGAACATGGGGAAAAACAACAACGTGTTTGGTGCTGGTTTGAAGTCACATGTGATCCCTCTTAAAGGGCATCTGTCTGCATGCACTTTACCTGGGACTTGAGAGCCTAGTAAACTGTGGACTTCTGTCTTTCAACATGAACGCTTTCAAGGTATCACTGTTCCAGAGCCACTTGTGCTTTACAGCCCATGATGCAGCTCTTGTCAGGGTCTCTTCCTTAGTAGAGTCATAAGGAAGAAAGTAAGCTCTTTAAGGGAGAGTAAAATAAGTCTTTCCTATCGAGGCCAGAGAAAATCGTGTTGGCTGTGAAGCTCCCTGTACAATGGCCTCTGCTCTTTAGGGCCATCCAGTTTACATGTCAGAAACCGACCCTCGTCTTAAAAGTATCTCTCTGCTACGCAGCGAGACATGGGTGGAAAACAGCGGTGTGGATGGGTGCCACTTCACGCTGTTGCCGGGCACTGTCGAGGGCTCGCTTTACCTGGGGCTTTTGGGAGCTCCTAGGATACCATGTGGCGCTGCAAATTGAGAAGCCCTAGCCCGGGTATTCTGTGGCCATAGGACTTCTGTGGGCGATTTCTATTTCACTTGATGTTTTACAGAGGCACTTGTCCATTCTCTCTTACGCCAGGAATCTGGATGTGAATTTTCAGCCATGATGTGCGCGCTGACGCCGTGCAGGGTTCTCATTCTATTTCGATAGTTGGCTCTCATCGATATGAAAGTAGGTCTGCCTGTGCTCAAGGTAGAGCTGCTTATTCAGAGACAATCTTCCGTGTGGGTCGGCAAGACAGGTGTTTAGGCTCTCGTGAGATAGACTAGCCTCAGTAACATATTTAACACTGAGTCATGCCACTCAGGGCTCTATTGCTTCCCCAGTGTAGAAGATAAGACCTCGTGATCTCAGAGCTTTTGCTGGAAAAAGCCAGAGATCTTTGTCGGGAATGATTGTTAGAGGTATTGTTTCCGGCGTTGAGGACTGTTCGTGAAGGTTCCTAAGGTCCCTGCCTTTGGTGAGGCCTTACTCCGGGTGCTGGGGCTAGGCACCTCGGGCTATGTTCAACTGACTTTTCCAGGTATCCACTTCCACCCAGGCCTTGTTATTTGTCAGCTCAGATGCAGCCTTGCTAGAGTTCTCGCTTCCTTGACCAAGTCTCAAATAACAGGTGACGGCCCTCTCAAAGGGCAATGTCTTGATTTTCTGTCCTTCACTCCTGGACTGCAAGAGCGGTGTTTTGGCTGTAATCGACATGTACGCCAAGTCATACAAACGGCTATCTTGCATCCCAGGCACTCAGTTTCACCCGATTCTAGAATCTCAGAAAGGTACGTTCTCTCCTTAGCTATCTGGCTACACTAGACACAGGACCATGTGGAATCATCTCTCTGAAGGTGCCTTCAAGCTTCCAGATGCAACTGTCTCGCGATAGACTAGAGGCGTGGCAGTGGGCGAAGCCTAGGCACTGTGGTCTCTCGTTCACTGAACGTTCGGGTATTCACCTAGACTCTTCCACTTGTCCCTTGCGATTTTCAGCCCACAGGATGCCGTCCTTGCAGGGTCTCTGGATTTGCGTCTACAAATGTATAGGTAGCCTCTAAGGGTACTGCGCGTGTTATTCACAGTCTTCCCCTGGTCGCAATAGACTTTCTGGCAGTGAGTATGCAGACACAATGGCTCTGCTCCCAGGGCCTCAGATTCTCTCAGTCATAACGCTGACCTATTTCCAGAGCTCTCCTGCTAAGAGCTCAGAACGTGGGTGAAAAAAGAGCGCTTTGGTGGGTGCACTCACCGTTACAAGGGTACATGTCTCGAGCTTACTCACATGGGCCTTTGGTGCCTAGGCACTCGTGGGGTTCTCTACCTTCAAGAGATTTTCCACTAACGTAGTCTAATTTCCGTAGTCAGCTGTGATGTTTACCAGCCAGATTAGCTCTCAGCACCTTGCTCTATTGGGCATTTTCTCTTAGAGTCAATAAAGGTTAGCACAACGGGACTGGTTGTTTCAGTATTACCCTCCTGGTGCAAGAGAGGTGTTTTGGTCTGTATGAAGACGCCAGTCACAATGGCTCTGACACTCATGTCCAGCGCGCTAACTAGTTCCCTCAGTCTCAAGCACTCAGACCCCTAGTCTCTACCAGAGCCTACTTCTGGCTACACGAGCGAAGACATGTGGAAAAGAGCGCTGTGGCTAGGTGCCATTCATGTTCCAGAGCCTACTGTCGGAAGGCTTTACAGGAGGTTTCGCAGCTCCTAGGCACTGGGGCCTTTTCTCTCATCATGACTGTACTCAAGTATCATCTTCCCAGCCCCACTTGTGATTTTCAGGCAGATGCACAGCCTCTGCAGGGTCTCTTCCTTAGAGTCAAAAGAATGGTAGCACCAAGGTACTGGCTTATTCACGTGTTCGCCATGGTGCAGAGGGTTGCTTTCGGCTTGTTGAAAGACGCCAGAACAATGCGCTCTGTTCCAAGGGGCTCACTCAGTTTCCCTGAGTTCAGACACAGACCACTAGATCTCTCTCAGAAGTGATCTCGGCACTTACAAGCAGTTTGGACGATGGGGAGAGAAAAAGGCCGCTTGTGCGAGGGTGCCCTTCAAGTTCACAGAGGCACTGTCGCAAGAGCATTATTCCCTGGGGCTTTAGCAGCCATAGGCACTTGTGTGGCCTCTTTTCACTGACTTTGGCTGTGAAGACGCCAGAACAAGGCTCTGCTCCCAGGCCTCTCAGCTTTTCCAGTCAGAACAGACCTATAGTCTTCCAGAGCTCTCTGCTACAGAGCAGAACATGGGGAAATAGCTCTGAGGTGGGGTGCCCTTGATGGCTCCCTGCCTTGGGGAAGCCCTACCCTGGGTGCTGGGGTCATAGGCACTGTGGCCTCTTTCACTGACTTTCCAGGTATCACTTCCCAGCCCCTTGTGATTTTCAGCAGCCAGATGCAGCCTTGCAGGGTCTCTTCCTTAGAGTCAAAAAAGGTAGCCCAAGGGACTGCTTATTCAGTCTTCCCTGGTGCAAGAGGTGTTTGGCTGTGAAGACGCAGCCAGAACAATGGCTCTGCTCCCAGGGCCTCAGTTTCCCAGTCAGAACAGACCTAGTCTCCAGAGCTCTCTGCTACAGAGCAGACATGGGGAAAAAGCGCTGTGGAGGGTGCCTTCACGTTCCAGGGCCACTGTCGAAGCCTTACCTGGGTTTTGGAGCCTAGGCACTGTGGCCTCTTTCACTGACTTTCCAGGTATCACTTCCCAGCCCCTTGTGATTTTCAGCCAGATGGCAGCCTTGCAGGGTCTCTTCCTTAGAGTCAAAAAAGGTTAGCACATGGGACTGCTTATTCAGTCTTCCCTGGTGCAAGAGGTGTTTGGCTGTGAAGACGCCCAGAACAATGGCTCTGCTCCCAGGGCCTCAGTTTCCCAGTCAGAACAGACCTAGTCTCCAGAGCTCTCTGCTACAGAGCAGACAATGGGAAAAAGCGCTGTGGAGGGTTTCTCTTCACGTTCCAGGGCACTGTCGAAAGCCTTACCGGGCTTTGGGAGCCTAGGCACTGTGGCCTCTTTCACTGACTTTCCAGGTATCACTTCCCAGCGCCCTTGTGATTTTTCAGCCAGATGCAGCCTTGCAGGGGTCTCTTCCTTAGAGTCAAAAAAAAGGTAGCCCAAAGGGACTGCTTATTCAGTTTTCCCTGGTGCAAGAGGTGTTTGGCTGTGAAGACGCCAGAACAATGGCTCTGCTCCCAGGGCAATCTCAGTTTCCCAGTCAGAACAGACCTAGTCTCCAGAGCTCTCTGCTACGGGAGCCAGACATGGGGAAATAGCGCTGTAGGATGGTTTCCCTTGACGCTCCCTGCCTTGGGGAAGCCTTACACGGGTGCTTTGTTCCCTAGGCACTGTGGCCCTCTTTCACTTGACTTTTCAGCACTATCACAATTATCACTTTCCAGCCCCCTTGTGATTTTCAGCCAGATGCAGCCTTGCAGGGTCTCTTCCTTAGAGTCAAAAAAGGTAAAGCCCAAGGGACTGCTTATTCAGTCTTCCCCTGGTGCCAAAGAGGTGTTTGGCTGTGAAGAGCCGAGAACAATGGCTCTGCTCCCAGGGCCTCAGTTTCCCAGTCCAGTAGAACAGACTAGTCTTCCAGAGCTCTGCTGCTACAGAAGCATTGACATGGGGAAATAGCAACCGCTGAGGAGGGTTGCCTTGACGTTCCAAGGGCACTGTTCGAAGGCTTAGCCTGGGCTTTGGAGACGCCTAGGGCACTGTGGCCCTCTTTCACATGTTTTCCAGGTATCACTTACAGCCCCTTGTGATTTTCAGCCAGATGCAGCCTTGCATGGGTCTCTTTCCTTAGAGTCCAAAAAAAGGTAGCCACCAGGGACTGCTTTATTCAGTCTTCCCTCGGTGCAAGAGGTGTTTGGAGGCTGTGAAGACGGCCCAAGAACACCAGGCTTTGCTCCTCAGGAGATCAGTTTCGTAAGTCAGAACAGACCTAGTCTCTCCAGAGCTCTTGGCTACAGAGAGACAGACATGGGGGGAATAGCGCTGAGGAGGGTTCCTTGAGGTGCTACATCGACCGTTGGGGAAGCCTTACCTACGGGTTGCTGGCTGCCTAGGACTGTGGCTCTTTCACTGACTTTCCAGGTATCAAGCTTCCCAGCTCACTTGTGATTTTTCCAGCCAGATGCAAGCACCTTGCAGGTTCTCTTCCTTAGAGTCAAAAGAACGCCCAAATAAGTGCCAAGGGACTGCTTATTCAGTCTTACCCTTGGTGCAAGAGGTTGTTTTCTGTGGAAGACGCCAGGACACAATGGGCTCTGCTCCCAGGGCCTCAGTTTCCCAGTCAGAACACGGACCTAGACCTCTCCAGAGCTCTCTGCTACAGAGCAGCACATGGGGAAAAAGCGCTGTGGACGGATCGTGTTCACGTTCCAGAAGGCTCCCTGCCTTGGGGAAGCCCTATCTCCTGTTGCTTTTGGAGCTGCGGCTAAGCCACTGTGCCTCTTCCCACTGACTTTTCCAGGTATCACTTTTCCAGACCCCTTGTGATTTTCAGCCAGATGCAGTGATGCCAGGGTCTCTTTCTTAGAGTCAAAAAAGGTAGCCCAAGGGACTGCTTATTCAGGCTTCACCTGGTGGTCAAGAGGTGTTTGGCTGTGAAGAACTAGCCAGCAACACGCCATTGGGTCTGGTCTGGAGGCTCTCCCAGGGACCTCAGCTGATTTCAGGATGTGGTCTAGAACAGATAGTTCCAGAAGCTCTCTGCTACAATGAGCAGACAAGGGGAAAAAGCTCTGAGGAGGTGAGCCTTGAGAACAATGGTTCTCCTGGCCTCTTGGGAAAGCCCTAGTTCGGGTTCTGAGCCTAAGCTATCTGTGGAAATCTTTCACCTGACTTTTCCAAGGTATCACTACACGTTCACCAGCCTCGCTTGTGATTTTCCACTCATTCAGGTATATGGCAGAGTCTTGCAACGGATGTCTTCTTCCTTCGAGTCAATAAAAGGTAACCCCCTATAGAGATGCTTATTCAGTCTCTCACTGGTGCAAGAGGTGTTTGGCTGTGAAGACGCCAGAACAATGGGGTCTTGATCCCAGGGCCTCCAGTTTCAATCAGAAACAACAGACCCTAAGCTCTCTCCAGAGATCTCTGCTACAGATCAGACATGGGGGAAATAGCGCTGTTGTGGGAGTCGAGGGTTCCTTCAGTTTCCGGGCACTGTCGAAGCCCTTACTCTGGGTTTGGGCTTGTAGGCAACTGTTGTTTTCAATGAAAGCGTATCCTTTCAATTACCTTGTGACCTTTCAGCAAGCTGCATGCCTTGCAGGGTACCTTCCTTAGAGAGTCAAAAAAAGGTAGCCCAAGGGACTCACTGGAACAGTTCTTCCCTCAGGTGAGAAAGAGGTGTTTGGCTGTGAAGACGCCAGAACGATGTCCTCCTGTCAGGGCCTCAGTTTCCCAGTAAGAAACAGAACAAATCTGTCTCCAGAGTCTCTGCTATAGAGCAGCACAATGGGGAAAAACCCCTGTGGACGGTGGTCTTGAGGTTCCCTGTCTATTGTCGATCTTACCCTGGCTGGAACTAAGGCACTGTGGCTCTTTCATCTGACTTTCCAGGTATACTTTACCCAGTCCTCTTGTGATTTTCAGCCAGATGCAGCCTTGCAGGGTTCTTCCTTAGAAGTACAAAAAAGGTAGCCCAAGGGACTGAATCTTATTCAGTTTCCCTGGTGCAAGAGGTGTTTGGCTGTGAAGACGCCAGAACAATTGTGGCTCTGCTCCAGGGCCTCAGTTTCCCTGTCAGAACAGACCTAGCCCTCAGAGCGTTCTCTTGCTACAGGCAGAAATGGGGGAGAGGCCAAGCGTTGTGGTGGGAGCTTTCACAAATCTTAGAAGACACTGTGGATGCCTTACCTTGTCCTTGGAGCGCTGTTGCGCTCTCTCATGAAACCAGGCCGATCAGCCTTGTTATTTCATCCAAATGGGCAGCAAGGCAAGGGTTTCTTTCCTTAGAGTCAATACAAACGGGAGGCCCCGGGGTATCTTATTCCGACATTCCCTGCTGCCAATGAAAACACGTTGTTTGGCTGTAGAAGTTAGCAAACATACAAAGGGTGTTGCTCCTGCGCTCCTAAGGTCAGAACAGGATTGTTCACCATAGCTTTACTACAGAGCTACTTCATTGGGTTATCAAGGCTGGGAGTAGTTTACCTTGACCGTTCCCCTGGCTAATTGTTGAACGCACATTATGATAGCGTATGGGGACCCTAAGGCAGGTGATCTCCCTATTTTCCAATGGAATTTTTTAAGGTCATCATTACACCCACTTGTGATTTTCAGCATACAGACTAGCTTGCAGGGTCCTGCTTTCCTTAGAGTCATAACACAAAGTAGCCCAAAAGTCCAGTGCGCTTTTTCAATCTCTGGTGCAAGAGTGTGTTTTTGGCATGTGAAGAGCCAGAACAATGTGTCTCAGCATCCCGGAGGCCTCAGTTTCCCAGTCAGAACAGATACATACTAGTCATTACCAGAGAGTCTCTGCTACTAGAGCAAGACTAATGGGATAAAAAAAGCTCCTGTGGAGGGTGCCTTACACTCGTCTCCAGTGGCTTGGAGGAAGCCTATACCCTTGGGCTTTACGTGGTGGAGCCTAGACGACACTGTGGGGCCTATTTCACTAGAACTTTTCCAGGTCACTATCACTTTCTCAACACGCCCCTTGTGATTTTCAGCACAGATGCAGCCTTGCCGGTCTCCTCCTTTCTTTAGAGTCAATAAAAATAGGTAGCCCCCAGGGACGCTTGACTTAGTTTTCACGTGGTCGTTTTCACTGGTGTTCAAGAGGTGGTTTTGGGCTGTGAAGATACGCCAGAACAATAGGCTTGACTCCCCAGGGCCCTCAGTTTCCCCCGTCAGAACATAGACTACAGTAGTTTCTACCAGAGCTACTTCTCTGCTACAGAGCAAAGACACATTGGGGATTAGCTCTTGAGGGGGTTTCCTTGGAGGCTCCTGCTTGGGGAAGGCCTAGGGTGTGGGGCTCGGCACTGTGGGTCTCTTATCCTCTTCAGGTATCAATTCAGACTTGAGCTTTTGAGAGGCAGCTAGCATGGTCTCTTTTAGAGTCACAAAAAATCGGTAGCCAAGGGACTGCGTATTCAGTCTTCATGGTGCAAGAGGTGTTTGGCCTGTGAAGACCGCCGAACACTGGTCTGCTTTCCAGGGCCTGTTTCCAGGTAGAACGCAATATTTCCAAAGTTCTGTCAGATAGCCATGGGGAAATAGTTGAGGACTGGGATGTTGCGTCTCTTAGCCTCTGGGAAAGCTACACGGGTGTGGGTCGGCACTGTGGTCTTTCATGATTTCCAGGTATCATTTGCACCTTTTGATTTTCAGAGATGCAGCTTGAGGGTCCTTCTTAGAGTCAAAAAGGTAGCACGGGCTGCTTATTAGTTTTGGTGAATGGGTTTGGCTGTGAAGAGCAGAACATGGCTCTGCTGGCTCCCAGGGCCTCAGTTTCCCCAGTCAGAACAGACCTAGTCTCCAGAGCTCTCTGCTACAGAGCAGACATGGGGAAAAAGCGCTGTGGAGGGTGCCCTTCACGTTCCAGGGCACTGTCGAAGCCTTACCTGGGCTTTGGAGCCTAGGCACTGTGGCCTCTTTCACTGACTTTCCAGGTATCACTTCCCAGCCCCTTGTGATTTTCAGCCAGATGCAGCCTTGCAGGGTCTCTTCCTTAGAGTCAAAAAAGGTAGCCCAAGGGACTGCTTATTCAGTCTTCCCTGGTGCAAGAGGTGTTTGGCTGTGAAGACCGCAGAACAATGGCTCTCCTCCCAGGGCCTCAGTTTCCCAGTCAGAACAGACCTAGTCTCCAGAGCTCTCTGCTACAGAGCAGACATGGGGAAATAGCTCTGAGGAGGTTCCTTGACGTCCCTGCCTGGGGGGAAGCCTACCTGGGGTTTGGGCCTAGGCACTGTGGCCTCTTTCACTGACTTTCCAGGTATCATCACTTCCCAGCCCCTTGTGATTTTCAGCCAGATGCAGCCTTGCAGGGTCTCTTCCTTAGAGTCAAAAAAGGTAGCCCAAGGGACTGCTTATTCAGTCTTCCCTGGTGCAAGAGGTGTTTGGCTGTGAAGACGCCAGAACAATGGCTCTGCTCCCAGGGCCTCAGTTTTTCCCAGTCAGAACAGACCTAGTCTCCAGAGCTCTCTGCTACAGAGCAGACATGGGGAAAAAAGCGCTGTGGAGGGTGCCTTCACGTTCCAGGGCACTGTCGAAGCCTTACCTGGGCTTTGGAGCCTAGGCACTGTGGCCTCTTTCACTGACTTTCCAGGTATCACTTCCCAGCCCCTTGTGATTTTCAGCCAGATGCAGCCTTGCAGGGTCTCTTCCTTAGAGTCAAAAAAAAGGTAGCCCAAGGGACTGCTTATTCAGTCTTCCCTGGTGCAAGAGGTGTTTGGCTGTGAAGACGCCAGAACAATGGCTCTGCTCCCAGGGGCCTCAGTTTCCCAGTCAGAACAGACCTAGTCTCCAGAGCTCTCTGCTACAGAGCAGACATGGGGAAAATAGCTCTGAGGAGGGTTCCTTCAGTTCCCTGCCTTGGGGAAGCCCTTACCTGGGTTTGGGGCCTAGGCACTGTGGCCTCTTTCACTGACTTTCCAGGTATCACTTCCCAGCCCCTTGTGATTTTCAGCCAGATGCAGCCTTGCAGGGTCTCTTCCTTAGAGTCAAAAAAGGTAGCCCAAGGGACTGCTTATTCAGTCTTCCCTGGTGCAAGAGGTGTTTGGCTGTGAAGACGCCAGAACAATGGCTCTGCTCCCAGGGCCTCAGTTTCCCAGTCAGAACAGACCTAGTCTCCAGAGCTCTCTGCTACAGAGCAGACATGGGGAAATAGCTCTGAGGAGGGTTCCTTCAGGCTCCCTGCCTTGGGGAAGAAGCCTTACCTGGTGCTGGGGCCTAGGCACTGTGGCCTCTTTCACTGACTTTCCAGGTATCACTTCCCAGCCCCTTGTGATTTTCAGCCAGATGCAGCCTTGCAGGGTCTCTTCCTTAGAGTCAAAAAAGGTAGCCCAAGGGACTGCTTATTCAGTCTTCCCTGGTGCAAGAGGTGTTTGGCTGTGAAGACGCGCCAGAACAATGGCTCTGCTCCCAGGGCCTCAGTTTCCCAGTCAGAACAGACCTAGTCTCCAGAGCTCTCTGCTACAGAGCAGACATGGGGAAATAGCTCTGAGGAGGGTTCCTTGAGGCTCCAGGGCACTGGGGAAGCCTACCCGGGTGCTGGGGCCTAGGCACTGTGGCCTCTTTCACTGACTTTCCAGGTATCACTTCCCAGCCCCTTGTGATTTTCAGCCAGATGCAGCCTTGCAGGGTCTCTTCCTTAGAGTCAAAAAAGGTAGCCCAAGGGACTGCTTATTCAGTCTTCCCTGGTGCAAGAGGTGTTTGGCTGTGAAGACGCCCAGAACAATGGCTCTGCTCCCAGGGCCTCAGTTTCCCAGTCAGAACAGACCTAGTCTCCAGAGCTCTCTGCTACAGAGCAGACATGGGGAAAAAGCGCTGTGGAGGGGTTCCTTCACGTTCCAGGGCACTGTCGAAGCCTTACCTGGGCTTTGGAGCCTAGGCACTGTGGCCTCTTTCACTGACTTTCCAGGTATCACTTCCCAGCCCCTTGTGATTTTCAGCCAGATGCAGCCTTGCAGGGTCTCTTCCTTAGAGTCAAAAAAGGTAGCCCAAGGGACTGCTTATTCAGTCTTCCCTGGTGCAAGAGGTGTTTGGCTGTGAAGACGCCAGAACAATGGCTCTGCTCCCAGGGCCTCAGTTTCCCAGTCAGAACAGACCTAGTCTCCAGAGCTCTCTGCTACAGAGAGCAGACATGGGGAAAAAGCGCGCTGGAGGGAGGGTGCCTTCACGTTCCAGGGCACTGTCGAAGCCTTACCTGGGCTTTGGAGCCTAGGCACTGTGGCCTCTTTCACTGACTTTCCAGGTATCACTTCCCAGCCCCTTGTGATTTTCAGCCAGATGCAGCCTTGCAGGGTCTCTTCCTTAGAGTCAAAAAAGGTAGCCCAAGGGACTGCTTATTCAGTCTTCCCTGGTGCAAGAGGTGTTTGGCTGTGAAGACGCCAGAAACAATGGCTCTGCTCCAGGGGCCTCAGTTTCCCAGTCAGAACAGACCTAGTCTCCAGAGCTCTCTGCTACAGAGCAGACATGGGGAAAAAGCGCTGTGGAGGGTGCCTTCACGTTCCAGGGCACTGTCGAAGCCTTACCTGGGCTTTGGAGCCTAGGCACTGTGGCCTCTTTCACTGACTTTCCAGGTATCACTTCCCCCAAGGGACTGCTTATTCAGTTTCCTGGTGCAAGAGGTGTTTGGCTGTGAAGACTGCCAGAGAACAATGGCTCTGCTCCCAGGGCCTCAGTTTCCCAGTCAGAAACAGACCTAGTCTCCAGAGAGCTCTCTGCTACAGGGCAGAGCAGACATGGGGGGAAATAGCTTCTGAGGGAGGCTTTTCCGTTGAGGGCCTGCCACCCTTGTCGAAGCCTTACCCGGGTTGCTGGAGCCTAGGCACTGTGGCCTCTTTCACTGACTTTCCAGGTATCACTTCACCAGCCCCTTGTGATTTTCAGCCAGATGCAGCCTTGCAGGGTCTCTTCCTTAGAGTCAAAAAAGGTAGCCCACAGGGACTGCTTATTCAGTCTTCCCTGGTGCAAGAGGTGTTTGGCTGTGAAGACGCCAGAACAAATGGCTCTGCTCCCAGGGCCTCAGTTTCCCAGTCAGAACAGACCTAGTCTCCCAGAGCTCTCTCTGCTACAGAGCAGACATGGGGAAAAAAGCGCTGTGGAGGGTGCCTTCGACGCTCCTCTGCACTTGTCGAAGCCTTACTCCTGGGTTTGGAGCCTAGGCACTGTGGCCTCTTTCACTGACTTTCCAGGTATCACTTCCCAGCCCCTTGTGATTTTTTCAGCCAGATGCAGCCTTGCAGGGTCTCTTCCTTTAGAGTCAAAAAAAAAGGTATAGCCCAAGGGACTGCTTATTCAGTCTTCCCTGGTGCAAGAGGTGTTTTGGCTGTGAAGACCCAGAACAATGGCTCTGCTCCCAGGGCCTCAGTTTCCCCAGTCAGATACAGACCTAGTCTCCAGAGCTCTCTGCTACAGAGCTCCGACCATGGGGAAGGCTGTCTGAGAGTTGGGAACAGTTCCGCGCAGCTGTTGGGTAGACCTTATGCTGCTTTGGAGAGCCAGAGAGGTGGCTTTTCACGACTATTTGGGTATCACTTCCCAGCCCCTTGTGATTTTTTCAGCAGATGCAGCTTTGCAGCCTCGGCATACCTTAGTGGTCCTCTTTCAAGGGACTGCTTATTCAGGTCTTCCTGGTGCAAGGAGGTGTTTGATTTTTGAAGACGCCAGATGCAAAGCCTTTCAGGGCGCCTCAGTTTCCTTCAGAACAGACCTAGAGGTCCGAGTCAGAGGGGGGCCTAGCCAAGCCTGGGTGCACGTGTGAGGTGTGTGGCTGTCCGTGGACCAGGCCCTTTGGGAGCCTTGGCAGATGGGCATGCGGTTTTCCAGTCAGAACATCCAGGTAGCACTTCCCAGGGACTTCTGCATTTGCGGTGCCAGGAGATGCAGGGTGAGGGGGTTGGTCCATGCTGAGTGGGCTAGTGGTAGTTTAGCCAGAAGGGGGGGCTTATTAGTTTGTTATTTATTGGGGAAGTGGGGTTTGTTTGGTGTGGTGGACCAGGGCAATGAGTCACTGTGGTGTGGGTTGTGGGTTGTGTGTTGGGTGTGTTTGTGACCTAGGGTCCAGTTGGGGGGTGGCTGGGGGGGGGGATGTGGGCTTTTTGGGCTGGGAGGGGTGTGCCTTTTTGTTCCAGGGTTTTTGTGTGCCCCTGGGTGTGGTGGTTGCCCTGGAGGTTGTTTTTGTGAATTTTGGGGGTGGGGAATGTTGGGGTTGCCCGCTTGTGGTTTGGGGGGAGGGGATTGGGTTTGTTTTAGGGGGGGGGGGGGGGGGGGGGGGGGGGGGGGGGGGTTGGGGGGGGGGGGGGGGGGGGGGGGGGGGTGGTGTGGTGGAAGTCTTTTGGCAGACGGGGGGGGGGAGGGGGGGGACTTTTTTGCTTGGAAAGGGGGGGTTCTGTGTTGTGTTGGGGTTGCCTTCACTCGTGGGGGACTGGCGAAGCCTTGAACCTGGGCTTGGAAGCCAGGGGGGGGGTTTGGCCTCTTTCGGGGGTGGGGGGGACTGCAGGTATCAGTTGCCAGCACTTTGTGATTTTTTCTGCCAGGGTTGTGGCCTTGGACAGGGGTCTCCTTCCTTAGAGTCAAAAAAAGGTAGCCCAGGGGGACCTGCTTTTATTCAGTCTTTGCCTGGGGCAAGAGTTTGGTGCTTTGGCTGTGAGAAGATGGGGCCAGGTGAGCTTGTAGGGCTCTGCTCCCAAGGGGCTCCCTCAGTTTCCCTTTGGTGGAAGTGGATTTAAGGTAGAAGCAGGGAGCTCTCTGCTTACACAGAGCAGACATGGGGAAAAAGCTCTGTTTGGTGTGGTGCTCTTCTACTTGAGAAGGTATTGGGTTGTCAAAAGAAGTAGGGGCCCTGGGCTTACGGGGGCCACTGTGGCCTCTTTCACTGGACTTTCCAGGTATCACTTCCCAGGCCCCTTGTGATTTTCAGTGCAAGATGCAGCCTTGCAGGGTTCTTCTTTAGAGTCAAAAAAGGTAGCCCAAGGGACTGCTTATTCAGTCTTCCCTGGTGCAAGAGGGTGTTTGGCTGTGAAGACGCCAGAACAATGGCTCTGCTCCCAGGGGCCTCAGTTTCCCAGTCAGAACAGACCTAGTCTCCAGAGCTCTCTGCTACAGAGCAGACATGGGGGGAAATAGCGCTGAGGAGGGTGCCTTCACGTTTCCAGGGCTGCTGTGGGAAGCCCTTACCCTGGGCTGCTGGGAGCCTAGGCACTGTGGGCTCTTTCACTGACTTTCCAGGTATCACTTCCCAGCCCTTGTGATTTTCAGCCAGATGCAGCCTTGCAGGGTCTCTTTTCCTTAGAGTCAAAAAAAGGTAGCCCAAGGGACTGCTTATTCAGTCTTCCCTGGTGCAAAGAGGTGTTTGGCTGTGAAGACGCCCAGAACAATGGCTCTGCTGCTCCCAGGGCCTCAGTTTCCCAGTCAGAACAGACCTAGTCTCCAGAGCTCTCTGCTACAGAGCAGACATGGGGAAAAAAGCTCTGAGGAGGGTTTGCCTTCACGTTCCAGGGCACTGTCGAAGCCTTACCTGGGCTTTGGAGCCTAGGCACTGTGGCCTCTTTCACTGACTTTCCAGGTATCACTTCCCAGCCCCTTTGTGATTTTCAGCCAGATGCAGCCTTGCAGGGTCTCTTCCTTAGAGTCAAAAAAAGGTAGCCCCAAGGGACTGCTTATTCAGTCTTCCCTGGTGCAAGAGGTGTTTGGCTGTGAAGACGCCAGAACAATGGCTCTGCTCCCAGGGCCTCAGTTTCCCAGTCAGAACAGACCTAGTCTCCAGAGCTCTCTGCTACAGAGCAGACATGGGGGAAATAGCTCTGTGAGGGAGGGTTCTCTGTTCCAGGGTTCCTGCCTGTGGAAGCCTTACCCTGGGCTTTGGGAGCCTAGGCACTGTGGCCTCTTTCACTGACTTTCCAGGTATCACTTCCCAGCCCCTTGTGATTTTCAGCCAGATTCAGCCTTGCAGGGGTCTCTTCCTTAGAGTCAAAAAAAGGTAGCCCAAGGGACTGCTTATTCAGTCTTTCCCTGGTGCAAGAGGTGTTTGGCTGTGAAGACGCGCCAGAACAACAATGCTCTGCTCCCAGGGCCTCAGTTTCCCAGTCAGAACAGACCCTAGTCTCCAGAGCTCTCTGCTACAGAGCAGACAGACATGGGGAAAAAGCGCTGTGGAGGGTGCCTTCACGTTCCAGGGCACTGTCGAAGCCTTACACCTGGGGCTTTGGAGCCTAGGCACTGTGGCCTCTTTCACTGACTTTCCAGGTATCACTTCCCAGCCCCTTGTGATGATTTTCAGCCAGATGCAGCCCTTGCAGGGGTCTCTTCCTTAGAGTCAAAAAAAGGTAGCCCAAGGGACTGCTTATTCAGTCTTCCCTGGTGCAAGAGGTGTTTGGCTGTGAAGACGCCAGAACAATGGCTCTGCTCCCAGGGGCCTCAGTTTCCCAGTCAGAACAGACCTAGTCTCCAGAGCTCTCTGCTACAGAGCAGACATGGGGAAAAAGCGCTGTGAGGGTGGTGCCTTCACGTTCCAGGGCACTGTCGAAGCCTTACCTGGGGGAAGAGCTAGGCACTGTGGCCTCTTTCACTGCTTTTGGGTATCACTTCCTAGGCACTGTGGCAGATGCAGCCTTGACTCTTCCCAGAGTCAAAAAGGTTCCAAGGGTCTGCTTATCCCAGCCCCTTGTGTGATTTTCAGAGCCAGATGCAGCCTTGCAGGGTCTCTTCCTTAGAGAGTCTCCAAAAAAAGGTACAGAGCAGCCCAAGGGACTGCTTATTCAGTCTTCCCCACTGGTGCAAGAGGTGTGTTGAAGGTGGTGCTGTGAAGACTGACTTTCCCCCAGAACAATGGGCTCTGCAGCCAGGGCTTCAGGGCCTCCCAGTCAGAACCCACAGAACAGAACCTCCAGAGGCCCTGCCAGAGCTCTCTGGTGACAGAGGAAGAACATGGTACAAAAAAATGGCTCTTGTCCCAGGGCCTCAGTTTCCCAGGGCAACAGGCACTGTCGTGAAGCCTTACTCTGGGCTTTGGAGCCTAGGAGCAGACATGTGGCAGACTCTTTCAGCTGACTTTCCAGGTGCCTTCACTTTCCTCCCAGCCTTTGAAGCATTACAGCCGGATTTGGAGCCCTAGGCAGCAGCCTCTTTCACTGACTTTCCAGGTATCCTTAGAGTCCCCTTGTGATTTTCAGCCCAGATGCAGCCTTGCAGGGTCTCTTCCTTAGAGTCAAAAAAGGTAGCCCAAGGGACTGCTTATTCAGTCTTCCCTGGTGCAAGAGGTGTTTGGCTGTGAAGACGCCAGAACAATGGCTCTGCTCCCAGGGCCTCAGTTTCCCAGTCAGAACAGACCTAGTCTCCAGAGCTCTCTCTGCTACAGAGCAGACATGGGGAAATAGCTCTGAGGAGGGTGCCTTCACGTTCCAGGGCCTTGTCGAAGCCTTACCTTGGGCTTTGGAGCCTAGGGCACTGTGGCCTCTTTCACTGACTTTCCAGGTATCACTTCCCAGCCCCTTTGTGTGATTTTCAGCCAGATGCAGCCTTGCAGGGTCTTCTTCCTTAGAGAGTCAAAAAGGTAGCCCAAGGGACTGCTTATATTCAGTCTTCCCTGGTGCAAGAGGTGTTTGGCTGTGAAGACGCCAGAACAATGGCTCTCTGCTCCCAGGGCCTCAGTTTCCCAGTCAGAACAGACCTAGTCTCTCCAGAGCTCTCTGCTACAGAGCAGACATGGGGAAAAAGCGCTGTGGAGGGTGCCTTCACACGTTCCAGGGCACTGTCGAAAAGCCTTACCCGGGCTTTGGAGCCTAGGCACTGTGGGCCTCTTTCACTGACTTTCCAGGTATCACTTCCCAGCCCCTTGTGATTTTCAGCCAGATGCAGCCTTGCAGGGTCTCTTCCTTAGAGTCAAAAAAAGGTAGCCCAGGGGACTGCTTATTTCAGTCTTCCCTGGTGCAAGAGGTGTTTGGCTGTGAAGGACGCCAGAACAATGGCTCTGCTCCCAGGGCCTCAGTTTCCCAGTCAGAACAGACCTAGTCTCCAGAGCTCTCTGCTACAGAGCAGACACATGGGGAAATAGCGCTGTGGAGGTGCCTTCAGAGGCTTCCTGCCACTGTCGAAGCCTTACCTGGGCTTTGGAGCCTAGGCACTGTGGCCTCTTTCACTGACTTTCCAGGTATCACTTCCCAGCCCCTTGTGATTTTCAGCCAGATGCAGCCTTGCAGGGTCTTCCTCTTCCTTAGAGTCAAAAAAAGGTAGCCCAAGGGACTGCTTATTCAGTCTTCCCTGGTGCAAGAGGTGTTTTGGCTGTGAAGACGCGCCAGAACAATGGCTCTGCTCCCAGGGGCCTCAGTTTCCCAGTCAGAACAGACCCTAGTCTCCAGAGCTCTCTGCTACAGAGCAGACAGCAGACATGGAAAAAGCGCTCTGGAGGGTGCCTTCACGTTCCAGGGCACTGTCGAAGCCTTACCTGGCTTTGGAGCCTAGGCACTGTGGCCTCTCTTTCACTGACTTTCCAGGTATCACTTCCCAGCCCCTTGTGATTTTCAGCCAGATGCAGCCTTGCAGGGGTCTCTTCCTTAGAGTCAAAAAAAGGTAGCCCAAGGGACTGCTTATTCAGTCTTCCCTGGTGCAAGAGAGGTGTTTGGCTGTGAAGACGCCAGAACAATGGCTCTGCTCCCAGGGCCTCAGTTTCCCAGTCAGAACAGACCTAGTCTCCAGAGCTCTCTGCTACAGAGCAGACATGGGGAAAAAGCGCTGTGGAGGGTGCCTTCACGTTCCCAGGCCACTGTCGAAGCCTTACACTGGGCTTTGGGGCCTAGGCACTGTGGGCCTCTTTCACTGACTTTTCCAGGTATCACTTCCCAGCCCCTTGTGTGATTTTCAGCCAGATGCAGCCTTGCAGGGTCTCTTCTTAGAGTCAAAAAAGGTAGCCCAAGGGACTGCTTATTCAGTCTTCCCCTGGTGCAAGAGGTGTTTTGGCTGTGAAGACGCCAGAACAATGGCTCTGCTCCCAGGGCCTCAGTTTCCCCAGTCAGAACAGACCTAGTCTCCAGAGCTCTCTGCTACAGAGCAGACATGGGGAAAAAAGCTCTGTGGAGGGTGTTCCTTCACGTTCCCCTGCCTTGGGGAAGAAGCCTTACCTGGGCTTTGGGGGCCCTAGGCACTGTGGCCTCTTTCACTGACTTTCCAGGTATCACTTCCCCAGCCCCTTGTGATTTTCAGCCCAGATGCAGCAGCCTTGCAGGGTCTCTTCCTTAGAGTCAAAAAAGGTAGCCCCAAGGGACTGCTTATTCAGTCTTTCCCTGGTGCAAGAGGTGTTTGGCTGTGAAGACGAACAGCCAGAACAATGGCTCTGCTCCCAGGGCCTCAGTTTCCCAGTCAGAAACAGACCCTAGTCTCCAGAGCTCTCTGCTACAGAGAGCAGACATGGGGAAAAAATAGCTCTGTGGAGGGTGCCTTCACGTTCCAGGGCACTGGGGAAAGCCCTTACCTGGGCTTTGGAGCCTAGGCACTGTGGCCTCTTTCACTGACTTTCCAGGTATCACTTCCCAGCCCCTTGTGATTTTTCAGCCAGATGCAGCCTTGCAGGGTCTCTTCCTTAGAGTCAAAAAAGTAGGTAGCCCAAGGGACTGCTTATTCAGTCTTCCCTGGTGCAAGAGGTGTTTGGCTGTGAAAGACGCCAGAACAATGGCTCTCTGCTCCCAGGGCCTCAGTTTCCCAGTCAGAACTTAGACCTAGTCTCCAGAGCTCTCTGCTACAGAGCAGACATGGGGAAAAAAAGCGCTGTGGAGGGGTGCCTTCACAGGCTTCCAGGGCACTGTCGGGAAGCCTTACCCGGGGCTTTGGGGCCTAGGCACTGTGGCCTCTTTCACTGACTTTCCAGGTATCACTTTCCCAGCCCTTTGTGATTTTCAGCCAGATGCAGCCTTGCAGGGTCTCTCTTCCTTAGAGTCAAAAAAGGGTAGCCCAAGGACTGCTTATTCAGTCTTCCCTGGTGCAAGAGAGGTGTTTGGCTGTGAAGACGCCAGAGAACAATGGCTCTGCTCCCAGGGCCTCAGTTTCAGTTTCCCAGTCAGACAGACCTAGTCTCCAGAGCTCTCTGCTACAGAGCAGACATGGGAAAAAAAATAGCGCTGTGGAGGGTGCCTTCACGTTCCAGGGCACTGTCGAAGCCTTACCCTGGGCTTTGGAGCCTAGGCACTGTGGCCTCTTTCACTGACTTTCCAGGTATCACTTCCCAGCCCCTTGTGTGATTTTCAGCCAGATGCAGCCTTGCAGGGTCTCTTCCTTAGAGTCAAAAAAAGGTAGCCCAAGGGACTGCTTATTCAGTCTTCCCTGGTGCAAGAGGTGTTTGGCTGTGAAGACGCCAGAACAATGGCTCTGCTCCCAGGGCCTCAGTTTCCCAGTCAGTCAAACAGACCTAGTCTCCAGAGCTCTCTGCTACAGAGCAGACATGAAAAAAAAAAGCGCTGTGAGGGGGGGTTCCTTCAGGTTCCAGGGCCTTGTCGAAGCCCTTACCTGGGGCTTTGGGGCCTAGGCTAGGCACTGTGGCCTCTTTCACTCACTGACTTTCCAGGTATCACTTCCCAGCCCCCTTGTGATTTTCAGCCAGATGCAGCCTTGCAGGGTCTCTCTTCCTTAGAGTCAAAAAAGGTAGCCCAAGGGACTGCTTATTCAGTCTTCCCTGGTGCAAAGAGTGGTGTTTGGCTGTGAAGACGCCAGAACAAACATGGCTCTGCTCCCAGGGCCTCAGTTTCCCAGTCAGAACAGACCTAGTCTCCAGAGCTCTCTGCTACAGAGCAGACATGGGGAAAAAGCGCTGTGGAGGGGCCTCCTTCACGTCCAGGGCACTGTCGAAGCCTTACCTGGGCTTTGGAGCCTAGGCACTGTGGCCTCTTTCACTGACTTTCCAGGTATCACTTCCCAGCCCCTTGTGATTTTCAGCCAGATGCAGCCTTGCAGGGTCTCTTCCTTAGAGTCAAAAAAGGTAGCCCCAGGGGACTGCTTATTCAGTCTTCCCTGGTGCAAGAGGTGTTTGGCTGTGTGAAGACGCCAGAACAATGGCTCTGCTCCCAGGGCCTCAGTTTCCCAGTCAGAACAGACCTAGTCTCCAGAGCTCTCTGCTACAGAGCAGACATGGGGAAAAAGCGCTGTGGAGGGTTCCTTCACGTTCCAGGGCACTGTCGAAAGCCTTACCTGGGCTTTGGAGCCTAGGCACTGTGGCCTCTTTTCACTGACTTTCCAGGTATCACTTCCCAGCCCCTTGTGATTTTTCAGCCAGATGCAGCCTTGCAGGGTCTCTCTTCCTTAGAGTCAAAAAAAAGGTAGCCCAAGGGACTGCTTATTCAGTCTTCTTCCCTGGTGCAAGAGGTGTTTTGGCTGTGAAGACGCCAGAACAATGGCTCTGCTCCCAGGGCCTCAGTTTCCCAGTCAGAACAGACCTAGTCTCCAGAGCTCTCTGCTACAGAGCAGACATGGGGGAAAAAAGCTCTGAGGGAGGGGTCCCTTCACGTTCCAGGGCACTGTCGAAGCCTTACCTGGGCTTTGGAGCCTAGGCACTGTGGCCTCTCTTTCACTGACTTTCCAGGTATCACTTCCCAGCCCCCTTGTGATTTTCAGCCAGATGCAGCAGCCTTGCAGGGTCTCTTCCTTAGAGTCAAAAAAGGTAGCCCAAGGGACTGCTTATTCAGTCTTCCCTGGTGCAAGAGGTGTTTGGCTGTGAAGACGCCAGAACAATGGCTCTGCTCCCAGGGCCTCAGTTTCCCAGTCAGAACAGACCTAGTCTCCAGAGCTCTCTCTCTGCTACAGAGCAGAGCAGACATGGGAAAATAGCGCTGGAGGAGGGTGCCTTCACGTTCCAGGGGGCACTGTCGAAGCCTTACCTGGGCTTTGGAGCCTAGGCACTGTGGCCTCTTTCACTCTTTCAGGTATCACTTTCCCTGATTTTTTCCAGGTATCACTTCCCAGCCCCTTTGTGTGATTTTCAGTCTTCCCCAGATGCAGCCTTGCATGGCTCTCTTCCTTAGAGTCAAAAAAGGTAGCCCAAGCTACAGGACTGCTTAAATTCTCTGAGGAGTCTTCCCTGGTGCAAGAGGTGTTTTGGCTGTGAAGACGCCAGAACAATGGCTCTGCTCCCCCCAGGGCCTCTTCAGTTTCCCCAGTCAGAACAGACCTAGTCTCCAGATGCAGCTCAGGGCTCTGCTACAGAGAAAAAGACATGGGGAAAAAGCTCCCTGAGAGGGTTTGGCTGTCCCAGAAACCATGGCTCTTCCAGGGCCTCAGTTTCCCTGTGAAAAAGCCTCTCCAGAGCTCTCTGCTACAGAGGGCTTTGGGGCCTAGCCTAGGCACTGTGGCCTCTTTCACTGACTTACCCTGGGCTTCAGGTATCACTTCCCAGCCCCCTTTGTGATTTTCAGCCCTTGTGATGCAGCCTTGATGCAGGTTGCAGGGTTCTTCTTCCTTAGAGTCAAAAAAAAGGTAGCCCAAGGGACTGCTTATTCAGTCTTCCCTGGTGCAAAGAGGTGTTTGGCTGTGAAGACGCCAGAACAATGGCTCTGCTCCCAGGGCCTCAGTTTTCCCAGTCAGAACAGACCTAGTCCAGAGCTCTCTGCTACAGAGCAGACATGGGGGGAAAAGCGCTGTGGAGGGTTCCTTCAGGTTCCAGGGCACTGGGGAAGCCTTACCTGGGCTTTGGAGCCTAGGCACTGTGGCCTCTTTCACTGACTTTCCAGGTATCACTTCCCAGCCCCTTGTGATTTTCAGCCAGATGCAGCCTTGCAGGGTCTCTTCCTTAGAGTCAAAAAAGGTAGCCCCAAGGGACTGCTTTATTTCAGTCTTCCCTGGTGCAAAGAGGTGTTTTGGCTGTGAAGACGCCAGAACAATGGCTCTGCTCCCAGGGCCTCAGTTTCCCCAGTCAGAACAGACCTAGTCTCCTCCAGAGCTCTCTGCTACAGAGCAGACATGGGAAAAATAGCGCTGAGGAGGGTTCCTTCACGTTCCAGGGCACTGTCGAAGCCTTACCTGGGCTTTGGAGCCCTAGGCACTGTGGCCTCTTTCACTGACTTTCCAGGTATCACTTCCCAGCCCCTTGTGATTTTCAGCCAGATGCAGCCTTGCAGGGTCTCTCTTCCTTAGAGTCAAAAAAAAGGTAGCCCAAGGGGGACTGCTTATATTCAGTCTTCTTCCCTGGTGCAAGAGTGTTTTTGGCTGTGAAGACGCCAGAAACAATGGCTCTGCTCCCAGGGCCTCAGTTTCCCAGTCAGAACAGACCTAGTCTCCAGAGCTCTCTGCTACAGAGCAGACATGGGGAAAAAGCGCTGAGGGAGGGTTCCTTGAGGCGTTCCAGGGCACTGTCGAAGCCCTACCTGGGCTTTGGAGCCTAGGCACTGTGGCCTCTTTCACTGACTTTCCAGGTATCACTTCCCAGCCCCTTGTGATTTTCAGCCAGATGCAGCCTTGCAGGGTCTCTCTTCCTTAGAGTCAAAAAAGGTAGCCCAAGGGACTGCTGCTTATTCAGTCTTCCCTGGTGCAAGAGGTGTTTGGCTGTGAAGACGCCAGAACAATGGCTCTGCTCCCAGGGCCTCAGTTTTCCCAGTCAGAACAGACCTAGTCTCCAGAGCTCTCTGCTACAGAGCAGACATGGGGAAAAATAGCTCTGAGGAGTGTTCCTTCACGTTCCAGGGCACTGTCGAAGCCCTTACCTGGGCTTTGGAGCCTAGGCACTGTGGCCTCTTTCTTTCACTGACTTTCCAGGTATCACTTCCCAGCCCCTTGTGATTTTCAGCCAGATGCAGCCTTGCAGGTCTCTCTTCCTTAGAGTCAAAAAAAGGTAGGTAGCCCCCAAGGGACTGCTTATTCAGTCTTCCCTGGTGCAAGAGGTGTTTGGCTGTGAAGACGCCAGAACAATGGCTCTGCTCCCAGGGCCTCAGTTTCCCAGTCAGAACAGACCTAGTCTCCAGAGCTCTCTGCTACAGAGCAGACATGGGGAAAAAGCGCTGAGGAGGGTTCCCTTCACGTTCCAGGGCACTGTCGAAGCCCTTACCTGGGTTTTTGGAGCCTAGGCACTGTGGCCTCTTTCACTGACTTTCCAGGTATCACTTCCCAGCCCCTTGTGATTTTCAGCCAGATGCAGCCTTGCAGGGTCTCTTCCTTAGAGTCAAAAAAAGGTAGCCCAAGGGACTGCTTATTCAGTCTTCCCTGGTGCAAAGAGGTGTTTGGCTGTGAAGACGCCAGAACAATGGCTCTGCTCCCAGGGCCTCAGTTTCCCAGTCAGAACAGACCTAGTCTCCAGAGCTCTCTGCTACAGAGCAGACATGGGGAAAATAGCGCTGTGGAGGGTTCCTTCACGTTCCAGGGCACTGTCGAAGCCTTACCTGGGCTTTGGAGCCTAGGCACTGTGGCCTCTTTCACTGACTTTCCAGGTATCACTTCCCAGCCCCTTGTGATTTTCAGCCAGATGCAGCCTTGCAGGGTCTCTCTTCCTTAGAGTCAAAAAAAGGTAGCCCAAGGGACTGCTGCTTATTCAGTCTTCCCTGGTGCAAGAGGTGTTTTTGGCTGTGAAGACGCCAGAACAATGGCTCTGCTCCCAGGGCCTCAGTTTCCCAGTCAGAACAGACCTAGTCTCCAGAGCTCTCTGCTACAGAGCAGACATGGGGAAAAAGCGCTGAGGAGGGTGCCTTCACGTTCCAGGGCACTGTCGAAGCCCTTACCTGGGCTTTGGAGCCTAGGCACTGTGGCCTCTTTCACTGACTTTCCAGGTATCACTTCCCAGCCCCTTGTGATTTTCAGCCAGATGCAGCCTTGCAGGGTCTCTTCTTTAGAGTCAAAAAAGGTAGCCCAAGGGACTGCTTATTCAGTCTTCCCTGGTGCAAGAGGTGTTTGGCTGTGAAGACGCCAGAACAATGGCTCTGCTCCCAGGGCCTCAGTTTTTCCCAGTCAGAACAGACCTAGTCTCCAGAGCTCTCTGCTACACAGAGCAGACATGGGGGAAAAAGCGCTGTGGAGGGTGCCTTGACGTTTCCAGGGCACTGTCGAAGCCTTACCTGGGCTTTGGAGCCTAGGCACTGTGGCCCCTCTTTCACTGACTTTCCAGGTATCACTTCCCAGCCCCTTGTGATTTTCAGCCAGATGCAGCCTTGCAGGGTCTCTTCCTTAGAGTCAAAAAAGGTAGCCCAAGGGACTGCTTATTCAGTCTTCCCTGGTGCAAGAGGTGTGTTTGGCTGTGAAGACGCCAGAACAATGGCTCTGCTCCCAGGGCCTCAGTTTCCCAGTCAGAACAGACCTAGTCTCCAGAGCTCTCTGCTACAGAGCAGACATGGGGAAAAAGCGCTGAGGAGGGTGCCTTCACGTTCCAGGGCACTGTCGAAAGCCTTACCTGGGGGCTTTGGAGCCTAGGCACTGTGGCCTCTTTTCACTGACTTTCCAGGTATCACTTCCCAGCCCCTTGTGATTTTCAGCCAGATGCAGCCTTGCAGGGTCTCTTCCTTAGAGTCAAAAAAAAAAGGTAGCCCAAGGGACTGCTTATTCAGTCTTCCCTGGTGCAAGAGGTGTTTGGCTGTGAAGACGCCAGAACAATGGCTCTGCTCCCAGGGCCTCAGTTTTCCCAGTCAGAACAGACCTAGTCTCCAGAGCTCTCTGCTACAGAGCAGACATGGGGAAAAAAGCTCTGAGGAGGGTTCCTTCACGTTCCAGGGCCTGTCGAAGCCTTACCTGGGCTTTGGAGCCTAGGCACTGTGGCCTCTTTCACTGACTTTCCAGGTATCACTTCCCAGCCCCTTGTGATTTTCAGCCAGATGCAGCCTTGCAGGGTCTCTTCCTTAGAGTCAAAAAAGGTAGCCCAAGGGACTGCTTATTCAGTCTTCCCTGGTGCAAGAGGTGTTTGGCTGTGAAGACGCCAGAACAATGGCTCTGCTCCCAGGGCCTCAGTTTCCCAGTCAGAACAGACCTAGTCTCCAGAGCTCTCTGCTACAGAGCAGACATGGGGAAAAAAGCTCTGTGGAGGGTGCCTTCACGTTCCAGGGCACTGTCGAAGCCCTTACCTGGGCTGCTGGGAGCCTAGGCACTGTGGCCTCTTTCACTGACTTTCCAGGGTATCACTTCCCAGCCCCTTGTGATTTTTCAGCCAGATGCAGCCTTGCAGGGTCTCTTCCTTAGAGTCAAAAAAGGTAGCCCAAGGGACTGCTTATTCAGTCTTCCCTGGTGCAAGAGGTGTTTGGCTGTGAAGACGCCAGAACAATGGCTCTGCTCCCAGGGCCCTCAGTTTCCCAGTCAGAACAGACCTAGTCTCCAGAGCTCTCTCTGCTACAGAGCAGACATGGGGAAAAAGCGCTGTGGAGGGTTCCTTCACGTTCCAGGGCACTGGTCGAAGCCTTACCTGGTGCTTTGGGAGCCTAGGCACTGTGGCCTCTTTCACTGACTTTCCAGGTATCACTTCCCAGCCCCTTGTGATTTTCAGCCAGATGCAGCCTTGCAGGGGTCTCTTCCTTAGAGTCAAAAAAGGTAGCCCAAGGGACTGCTTATTCAGTCTTCCCTGGTGCAAGAGGTGTTTGGCTGTGAAGACGCCAGAACAATGGCTCTGCTCCCAGGGCCTCAGTTTCCCAGTCAGAACAGACCTAGTCTCCAGAGCTCTCTGCTACAGAGCAGACATGGGGGAAAAAGCGCTGTGGAGGGTGCCTTCACGTTCCAGGGCACTGTCGAAGCCCTTACCTGGGCTTTGGAGCCTAGGCACTGTGGCTCTCTTTCACTGACTTTCCAGGTATCACTTCCCAGCCCCTTGTGATTTTCAGCCAGATGCAGCCTTGCAGGGGTCTCTTCCTTAGAGTCAAAAAAGGTAGCCCAAGGGACTGCTTATTCAGTCTTCCCTGGTGCAAGAGGTGTTTGGCTGTGAAGACGCCAGAACAATGGCTCTGCTCCCCAGGGCCTCAGTTTCCCAGTCAGAACAGACCTAGTCTCCAGAGCTCTCTGCTACAGAGCAGACATGGGAAAAAAAGCGCTGTGGAGGGTGCCTTCACGTTCCAGGGCACTGTCGAAGCCTTACCTGGGTGCTTTGGAGCCTAGGCACTGTGGCCTCTTTCACTGACTTTCCAGGTATCACTTCCCAGCCCCTTGTGATTTTCAGCCAGATGCAGCCTTGCAGGGTCTCTTCCTTAGAGTCAAAAAAGGTAGCCCAAGGGACTGCTTATTCAGTCTTCCCTGGTGCAAGAGGTGTTTGGCTGTGAAGAGACGCCAGAACAATGGCTCTGCTCCCAGGGCCTCAGTTTCCCAGTCAGAACAGACCTAGTCTCCAGAGCTCTCTGCTACAGAGCAGACATGGGGGAAATAGCTCTGAGGAGGGTTCCTTGAGGCTCCCTGGGCTTGGGGAAGCCCTACCCTGGGCTTTGGGGCCTAGGCACTGTGGCCTCTTTCACTGACTTTCCAGGTATCACTTCCCAGCCCCTTGTGATTTTCAGCCAGATGCAGCCTTGCAGGGTCTCTTCCTTAGAGTCAAAAAAAGGTAGCCCAAGGGACTGCTTATTCAGTCTTCCCTGGTGCAAGAGGTGTTTGGCTGTGAAGACGCCAGAACAATGGCTCTGCTCCCAGGGCCTCAGTTTCCCAGTCAGAACAGACCTAGTCTCCAGAGCTCTCTGCTACAGAGCAGACATGGGGAAAAAAAGCGCTGTGGAGGGTGCCTTCACGTTTCCAGGGCACTGTCGAAGCCTTACCTGGGCTTTGGAGCCTAGGCACTGTGGCCTCTTTCACTGACTTTCCAGGTATCACTTCCCAGCCCCTTGTGATTTTCAGCCAGATGCAGCCTTGCAGGGTCTCTTCCTTAGAGTCAAAAAAGGTAGCCCAAGGGACTGCTTATTCAGTCTTCCCTGGTGCAAGAGGTGTTTGGCTGTGAAGACGCCAGAACAATGGCTCTGCTCCCAGGGCCTCAGTTTCCCAGTCAGAAACAGACCTAGTCTCCAGCTCTCTGCTACAGAGCAGACATGGGGAAAAATAGCGCTGTGGAGGGTTCCTTCACGTTCCAGGGCACTGTCGAAGCCTTACCTGGGCTTTGGAGCCTAGGCACTGTGGCCTCTTTCACTGACTTTCCAGGTATCACTTCCCAGCCCCTTGTGATTTTCAGCCAGATGCAGCCTTGCAGGGGTCTCTTCCTTAGAGTCAAAAAAGGTAGCCCAAGGGACTGCTTATTCAGTCTTCCCTGGTGCAAGAGGTGTTTGGCTGTGAAGACGCCAGAACAATGGCTCTGCTCTGCCCAGGGCCTCAGTTTCCCAGTCAGTTCAGCCAGATGCAGCCTTGCAGGGTCTCTTCCTTAGAGTCAAAAAAGGTAGCCCAAGGGACTGCTTATTCAGTCTTCCCTGGTGCAAGAGGTGTTTTGGCTGTGAAGACGCCAGAACAATGGCTCTGCTCCCAGGGCCTCAGTTTCCCCAGTCAGAACAGACATTAGTCTCCAGAGCTCTCTGCTACAGAGCAGCAGACATGGGGAAATAGCTCTGAGGAGGGTGCCTTGAGGTTCCAGGGCCTGGGGAAGCCCTACCTGGGTGCTGGGGCCTAGGCACTGTGGCCCTTTCACTGACTTTCCAGGTATCACTTCCCAGCCCCTTGTGATTTTCAGCCAGATGCAGCCTTGCAGGGTCCTCTTCCTTAGAGTCAAAAAAGGTAGCCCAAGGGACTGCTTATTCAGTCTTCCCTGGTGCAAGAGAGGTGTTTGGCTGTGAAGACGCCAGAACAATGGCTCTGCTCCCAGGGCCTCAGTTTCCCAGTCAGAACAGACCTAGTCTCCAGAGCTCTCTGCTACAGAGCAGACATGGGGAAATAGCGCTGTGGAGGGTGCCTTCACGTTCCAGGGCACTGTCGAAGCCTTACCTGGGCTTTGGAGGGGGCCTATGGCACTGTGGCCTCTTTCACTGACTTTCTCAGGTATCACTTCCCAGCCCCTTGTGATTTTCAGCCAGATGCAGCCTTGCAGGGTCTCTTCCTTAGAGTCAAAAAAGGTAGCCCAAGGGACTGCTTATTCAGTCTTCCCTGGTGCAAGAGGTGTTTGGCTGTGAAGACGCCAGAACAATGGCTCTGCTCCCAGGGCCTCAGTTTCCGCAGTCAGAACAGACCTAGTCTCCAGAGCTCTCTGCTACAGAGCCAGACATGGGGACATGGGGAAAAAAGCTCTGTGGAGGGTTCCTTGAGGCTCCCTGCTTGGGGAAGCCTTACCTGGGCTTTGGGGCCTAGGCACTGTGGCCTCTTTCACTGACTTTCCAGGTATCACTTCCCAGCCCCTTGTGATTTTCAAGCCAGGTATGCAGCCTTGCAGGGTCTCTTCCTTAGAGTCAAAAAAGGTAGCCCAAGGGACTGCTTATTCAGTATTCCCTGTGCACATAGAGGTGTTTGGCTGTGAAGACGCCAGAACAATGGCTCTGCTCCCCAGGGCCTCAGTTTCCCAGTCATGAACAGACCTAGTCTCCAGAGCTCTCTGCTACAGAGCAGACATGGGGGAAAAAAGCGCTGTGGAGGGGTGCTTCACGTTCCAGGGGGGCACTGTCGAAGCCTTACCTGGGGCTTTGGAGCCTAGGCACTGTGGCCTCTTTCACTGACTTTCCAGGTATCACTTCGTCCAGCCCCCTTGTGATTTTTCAGCCAGATGCAGCCTTGGCAGGGTCTCTTCCTTAGCCAGTCAAAAAAGGTAGCCCAAGGGACTGCTTATTCAGTCTTCCCTTGGTGCAAGGGGTGTTTGGCTGTTGAAGACGCCAGAACAAAAACAATGGCTCTGCTCCCAGGGCCTCAGTTTCCCAGTCAGAACAGACCTAGTCTCCAGAGCTCTCTGCTACAGAGCAGACATGGGGAAAAAGCGCTGTGGAGGGTGCCTTCACGCTTCCCTGCCACTGGGGAAGGCCTTACCTGGGCTTTTTGGAGCCTAGGCACTGTGGCCTCTTTCACTGACTTTCCAGGTATCACTTCCCAGCCCCTTGTGATTTTCAGCCAGATGCAGCCTTGCAGGGTCTCTTCCTTAGAGTCAAAAAAAGGTAGCCCAAGGGACTGCTTATTCAGTTCTTCCCTGGTGCAAGAGAGGTGTTTGGCTGTGAAGACTGCCAGAACAATTTCTCTGCTCCCAGGGCCTCAGTTTCCCAGTCAGAACAGACCCTAGTCTCCAGAGCTCTCTGCTACAGGAGCAGCCAGACATGGGGAAAAATAGCGCTGTGGAGGGTTCCTTCACGTTCCAGGGCACTGTCGAAGCCTTTACCTGGGCTTTGGAGCCTAGGCACTGTGGCTCTCTTTCACTGACTTTTCCAGGTATCACACTTCTCCAGCCCCTTGTGATTTTCAGCCAGATGCAGCCTTTGCAGAAGGTCTCTTCCTATAGAGTCAGTAAAAAAGGTAGCCCAAGGGACTGCTTATTCAGTCTTCTCCTGGTGCAAGAGAATGTTTGGGGCATGTGAAGACGCCAGAACTAAATGGGCTGCTGCTTCCTGCAGGGCCCCCCTCAGTTTCCACCAGAGTCAGAACAAAAAGACCCTACGTCCTCTCCAGAGCTCTCGAACTGCTACAGAGCAGGAAACATGGGGAAAAACTGCGCAGTGTGGGAGGGGTTGCCTTCACGTTTCCAGGGCACTGTCGAAGCCTTACCTGGGGGCTTTTGGGCCTAGGCACGTGTGGCCTCATTTCACTGATTTCGCAGGTTATCACTTCCCAGCCCTTGTGATTTTTTCAGCGCCAGCATGCCGTGGCCTTGCAGGGTCTCTTTGCTTAGAAAGTCAAAAAAAGGTAGCCCAAGGTACCTGCTTATTCCAGTTCTTTCCCCTGGTGCAAGAGGTGTTTGGCTGTGAAGACGCCGAGGAACAATGGGCTCTGCTTCCATGGCCTCGTTTTTTCCAGTCACGAACAGACCTAGTTCCTAGCAGCTCTTCTGCTACAGAGCAGACCTGGGGAACTAGCTCTGAGGAGGTTTCTCTTGAGGCTCTCTGCCTGTGGGGAAGCCTTACCAGGGAGCTGGGGGCGCTAGGGATCTTTTGGGCCTCTGTTCACTGATGCTTAGAGGTTATCACGTCTCTCCGCTGTTTCGTGATTTATCAGTGGGGGGGGGCCTTCGGTGCGTCAGTCCCCCCCAAAAACAAGAAAACAAGGTAGCCCTAGGGGAAAACTTATTCCGAAGATCCTTACTGCAAGTTGGGTTCGCATAGTGGAAGGCACGCCAAAGAACTCGGCAGCTAGTGCTCTGCTCCCAGGGCGCTGAGGAGGGTTTCCTTGAGCTCCTTCCTTCAGAACCCTTCCCTGCAGAACCTACTGAGGCCTCATCACGGGACAGTCCATGGAGCTCTTCCCACCCCTCATGGTGATCTTTCAGACAGATGCAAGTCCTTTTCAAGGGGTTCACTCTTCCCTATGAGTCAACAAAATGATTAGCGCTACTCTAGGGAATGGCTTTATGTCAGCAACTTCCCTGAAGTGCCATAGAGCTACGTTTGGCACTTTGTATATGCACGTCTATAGGTTAACAATGGCTCTGGCACCCAAGGTGCTTAAGATTTCCCAGTCAGAACAGACCAAATTCTCCAGAGCTCAACTACTACACGAAAGCAGTACATGGGAAATATGCTCTGCAGGTAGTGGTGCCTTTTGAGGCTTTCTTAGGTCAATTGAGGGAAGCCTTACCATGAGGGCTTTGAGATCCCGTCCTAGGCAGCTGTGCCATCTTTGCACTGACTTTACCAGGTATGCACAGTCATTCCCACCCCTCAATAGTGATGCTCAGAGCCAGATGGCAGCCTGTGGGCAGGGTCTCTTCCTTAGAGTCGAAAAATGGTAGGGCCCAAAGGGACTGCTTATTCCAGTCTTCCGGACTGGGTGGGCCCAAGAGTTGTTTGGCTGTGGAAGACCGCCAGAAACATATGGCTCTGCTCCCAGGTGTCTCAGTTTCGGGCCCAGTCAGAAACAGACGCTAATGCTGCAGCAAATCGTGCTCTGCTAGGCAGAGTCAGACAATTAGAAATGAAGAAAAAAAAAAAAGCGCTGTGGAGGGGTGCCTTCACGTTCCAGGGCACTGTGAAAGCCTTAACCTGGGGCTTTGGAGCCAAAAAAAAAAAAAAATAGAGCACTGTGGCCGTCTTTTCACTGACTTTTCCAGAGTATCACTTCCCAGCCCCTTTTGATTTTCAGAGACAAATGCAAGCCTTGCAGAGGTCTCTTCCAGTAGAGACAAAAAAGGTAAGCCCAAGGGACTGCTTATTCAGTGTCTTTTCCCTGGTTGCAAGAGGTGTTTTGGCGGTGTGAAGACGTCAGAACAATGGTTCTGCTTCCAGGGCCTCAGTTTCCCAGTCAGAACTGACCTAGTCTCCAGAGCTCTCTGCTACAGAGCAGACAATGGGGAAAAAAGCGCTGGTGGAGGGTCGGTGCCTTCACGTTCCATGGCACTGTCGAAGCCTTACCTGGGCTTTGGAGCCTAGGCAACTGTGGCCTCTTTCACTGATTTTCCTGGTATCCACTTCCCAGCCCCTTGTGATTTTCAGGCAGATGAATCTTTGCAGGGTCGTCTCGTCTCTTAGAGTCAAAAAAATGGATCTCCCCAGGGGGAGTGCTTATTCAGTCTTCCCTGTGGCAAGAGGATGTTTGGCTGTGAGAGTTGGACTCCAGAACATTGGCTCTGCTCCCAGTGCCTCAGTTTCCCACCGTTCAGAACAGACCTAGTCTCCGGAGAGCCTCTTTGCTACAGAGCAGATATAGGGAAGCTAGCTCTGAGAGGTTTCCTTGAGCTCCCGGCCTGGGGAAGCCCTAACCCGGTGCTGGGCACCTAGTGCACATGTGGCCTCTTTCACTGACTTTCCAGGTATCACTTCACTTCCTGGCAGTCCTTGTGATTTTCAGCCAGATGCAGCCTTGCAGGGTCTCTTCCTTAGAGTCCACAAAATGGTAGCCGAAGGGACTGCTTATTCAGTCTTCCCTGCTGCAAGAGGTGTTTGGCTGTGAAGACAGCCAGAAACAGAACATTGGCTCTTGCTCCCAGGGGCCTCAGTTTCCCAGTCAGAACAGACCCTAGTCTCCAGAGCTCTCTGCTACAGAGGCAGACATGGGGAAAAAGCGCTGTGGAGGGTGCCTTCACGTTTCCAGGGCACTGTCGAAGCCTTACCTGGGCTTTTGAGCCTAGGTCACCTGTGGCCTCTTTCACTGACATTTCCAGGTTATCACTTCCCAAGTTTCGCCCTTGTGATTTTCAGCCAGATGCAGCCTGTGCAGGTTCTCTTCCTTAGAGTCCAAAAAAGGTAGCCCAAGGGGACTGCGCTATTCAGTCTTCCCTGGAGCAAGAGGTGTTTCGCTGAGAAGACGCGAGAACGCAATGGCTCTGCTCCACGGCCTCAGTTTTTCCCAGTCAGAACAGACCTAGTCTCCTAAGCTCTGTGCTAAACAGAGTCAGACATGGGAAAAAGCGCTGTGGAGGGGGCCTTCCACGTTCCACCATGGCACTGTCCGAAGCGCGCTTTACCGGGGCTTTTGGAGGAGCCTAGGCACTGTGGCCTCTTTCACTGACGAGTTTGCCAGTATCATCATCCCAGGCCCCTTGTGATTTTTTCAGCCCAGATCAGCCTTGCGTGAGGTCCCTCTTCCTTAGAGTCAAAAAATGGTAGCCCAAGCGACTGCGTATTCATCTTGTCCTGGTGCATAGAGGTGCTTGGCTGTGAGGACACGCCAGAACAATGGCTCTGTCCCCCAGGGGTCCTCATTTTCCCAGTCATGAACAGACCTAAGTCTCCAAATCTCTCTGCTACAGTAGTAGACATGGGAAAAAAGCGCGCTGTGGAGGGTGCCTTCACGTTCCAGGGCACTGTCGAAGCCTACCTGGGCTTTTGGAGCCTAGGCACTGTGGCCTCTTTCACTGACTTTTCCAGGTATCACTTCCCAGCCCCCTTTTGATTTTCAGACAGATGCAGCCTTGCAGGGTCTCTTCCTTAGTAGTCAAAAAAGGTAGCCCAAGGGACTGGCTTATTCAGTCTTCTCTGGTGTCAAGCGTGTGTTTGGCTGTGAAGACTCCCAGAACAATGGCTCTGCTACCAGGGCCTCAGTTCCCAGTCAGAAACAGACCTAGTCTCCAGAGCTCTCTGCTACAGATCAGACATGGGGAAAAAAGCGCTGTGGAGGTGCCTTCACGTTCCAGGGCACTGTCGAAGCCTTACTATGGGCTTTGGAGCCTAGGCACTGTGGCCTCTTTCACTGACTTTCCAGGTATCACTTCCCAGCCCCTTGTGATTTTCAGCCAGATGCAGCCTTGCAGGGTCTCTTCCTTAGAGTCAAAAAAAGGTAGCCCAAGGGACCTGCTTATTCAGTCTTCCCTGGTGCAAGAGGTGTTTGGCTGTGAAGACGCCAGAAACAATGGCTCTGCTCCCAGGGCCCTCAGTTTCCCAGTCAGAACAGACCTAGTCTCCAGAGCTCTCTGCTACAGAGCAGACATGGGGAAAAAGCGCTGAGGAGGGTGCCTTGACGTTCCAAGGCACTTCGAAGCCTTACCCGGGTGCTTGGGACCCTAGGCACTGTGGCCTCTTTCACTGACTTTCCAGGTATCACTTCCCAGCCCCTTGTGATTTTCAGCCAGATGCAGCCTTGCAGGGTCTCTTCCTTAGAGTCAAAAAAGGTAGCCCAAGGGACTGCTTATTCAGTCTTCCCTTGCTGCAAGAGGTGTTTGGCTGTGAAGACGCCAGAACAATGGCTCTGCTTCCCAGGGCCTCAGTTTCCCAGTCAAGAACAGACCTAGTCTCCAGAGCTCTCTGCTACAGAGCAGACATGTAGGAAAATAGCTCTGAGGAGGTGCCTTTCACGTTTCCAGGGCACTGTCGAAGCCTACCTGGGCTTTTGGAGCCTAGCACACTGTGGCCTCTTTCACTGACTTTCCAGGTATCACTTCCCAGCCCCTTGTGATTTTCAGCCAGATGCAGCCTTGCAGGTGTCTCTTCCTTAGAGTCAAAAAGGTACCCAAGGGACTGCTTATTCAGTCTTCCCTGGTGCAAGAGGTGTTTTGGCTGTGAAGACGGCAGAACAATGGCTTCTGCTCCCAGGGCCTCATTTTCCCAGTCAGAACAGACCTAGTCTCCAGAGCTCTCTGCTACAGAGCAGACATGGGGAAAAAGCGCTCTGAGATAGGGTGCCTTCAGGTTCCAGGGCACTTGTCGAAGCCCTACCCTGGGCTTTGGAGCCTAGGCACTGTGGCCTCTTTCACTGACTTTTCCAGGTATCACTTCCCAGCCCCTTGTGATTTTCAGCCAGATGCAGCCTTGCAGGGTCTCTTCCTTAGAGCCAAAAAAAGGCTTAGCCCAAGGGACTGCTTATTCAGTCTTTCCCTGGTGCAAGAGGTGTTTGGCTGTGAAAAGACGCCAGAACCAATGGCTCTGCTCCCAGGGCTCCTCTTTGAGTCCCAAGTCAGAAGCCCTGCAGGTCCTCCCTTAGCCTCCAGTCAAGAGCAGAACAGCTCAGAACAATGGCTCTAGTTATTTTTCCCAGTTCCAGACCTAGTGCTCCAGAGCTCTCTGCTACAGCCTTCACGTTCCAGGGCACTGTCCAAGCCTCACGTTGGCTTTGGAGCCTAGGCACTGTGGCGTCTTTCACTGACTTTCCAGGTATCACTTCCCAGCCCCTTGTGATTTTCAGCCAGATGCAGCCTTGCAGGGTCTCTTCCTTAGAGTCAAAAAAGGTAGCCCAAGGGACTGCTTATTCAGTCTTCCCTGGTGCAAGAGGTGTTTGGCTGTGAAGACGCCAGAACAATGGCTCTGCTCCCAGGGCCTCAGTTTCCCAGTCAGAACAGACCTAGTCTCCAGAGCTCTCTGCTACAGAGCAGACATGGGGAAAAAGCGCTGTGGAGGGTGCCTTCACGTTCCAGGGCACTGTCGAAGCCTTACCTGGGCTTTGGAGCCTAGGCACTGTGGCCTCTTTCACTGACTTTCCAGGTATCACTTCCCAGCCCCTTGTGATTTTCAGCCAGATTGCAGCCTTGCAGGGTCTCAAATATCTCTGAGGAGGGTTCCTTGAGGCTCCCTGCCTTGGGGAAGCCTCACGTGGGCTTTGGAGCCGAGGCACTGTGGCCCCTTTCACTGACTTTCCAGGTATCACTTCCCAGCCCCTTGTGATTTTCAGCCAGATGCAGCCTTGCAGGGTCTCTTCCTTAGAGTCAAAAAAGGTAGCCCAAGGGACTGCTTATTCAGTCTTCCCTGGTGCAAGAGGTGTTTGGCTGTGAAGACGCCAGAACAATGGCTCTGCTCCCAGGGCCTCAGTTTCCCAGTCAGAACAGAGCTAGTCTCCAGAGCTCTCTGCTACAGAGCAGACATGGAGAAATATCTCTGAGGAGGGTTCCTTGAGGCTCCCTGCCTTGGGGAAGCCTCACGTGGGCTTTGGAGCCGAGGCACTGTGGCCCCTTTCACTGACTTTCCAGGTATCACTTCCCAGCCCCTTGTGATTTTCAGCCAGATGCAGCCTTGCAGGGTCTCTTCCTTAGAGTCAAAAAAGGTAGCCCAAGGGACTGCTTATTCAGTCTTCCCTGGTGCAAGAAGTGTTTGGCTGTGAAGACGCCAGAACAATGGCTCTGCTCCCAGGGCCTCAGTTTCCCAGTCAGAACAGACCTAGTCTCCAGAGCTCTCTGCTACAGCGCAGACATGGGGAAAAAGCGCTGTGGAGGGTGCCTTCACGTTCCAGGGCACTGTCCAAGCCTCACGTGGGCTTTGGAGCCTAGGCACGGTGGCGTCTTTCACTGACTTTCCAGGTATCACTTCCCAGCCCCTTGTGATTTTCAGCCAGATGCAGCCTTGCAGGGTCTCTTCCTTAGAGTCAAAAAAGGTAGCCCAAGGGACTGCTTATTCAGTCTTCCCTGGTGCAAGAGGTGTTTGGCTGTGAAGACGCCAGAACAATGGCTCTGCTCCCAGGGCCTCAGTTTCCCAGTCAGAACAGACCTAGTCTCCAGAGCTGTCTGCTACAGAGCAGACATGGGGAAAAAGGGCTGTGGAGGGTGCCTTCACGTTCCAGGGCACTGTCGAAGCCTTACCTGGGCTTTGGAGCCTAGGCACTGTGGCCTCTTTCACTGACTTTCCAGGTAGCACTTTCCAGCCCCTTGTGATTTTCAGCCAAAGGCAGCCTTGCAGGGTCTCTTCCTTAGAGTCATAAAAGGTAGCCCAAGGGAGTGCTTATCCAATTTCCCTGGCGAAACAGGTGTTTGCTGTTATGAATGGACAACAATAGGTTTGCCTCCATGTCTCAGTTTCCTAATCAGACCAAGCCTAGTATCCAGAGCTCTCTGCTACAGAGCACACATGGGGCATTAGCTCTGAGGAGGGTGCCTTGACGTTCACGGGCTTGGGGAAGCCCTACCGGGGCGGTGGGGCCTAGGCACAAAGGCCCCTACCACTGACTTTCCAGCTAGCACTTTCCAGCCCCTTGTGCTTTTCACCCAAATGGAACCTGGCAGGGTCTCTTCCTTAGAGTCATAAAAGATAGCCCATGGGAGTCCTTATTCAGACATCCCTGGTGCAAGAGGTGTTTGTCTGTTAAGTAGCCACAACAATGGGTCTGCTCCAGCGCCTCAGTTTCCCAGTCAGAACAGACCTAGTCTCCAGACCTCTCTGCTACAGAGCACACATGTGGCAATACATCTAAGAAGAGTTCCTTGAGGTTCCCTGGCTTGGGGAAGCCCTATTCGGGTGCTGGGGCCTAGGCACTGTGGCTTCTTCCACTGACTTTCCAGGTAGCACTTTCCAGCCCCTTGTGATTTTCAGCCAAAGGCAGCCTGGAAGGGTCTCTTCTTAGAGTCAGAAAAGGTAGCCCAAGGGAGTGCTTATTCAAGCTTCCCTGGTGAAAGAGGTGTTTGTCTGTTAAGAAGCCACAACAATAGGTCTGATCCCAGGGCCTCAATTTCCCAGTCAGAACAGACTTAGTCTCCACAGCTCTCTGCTACAGAGCACACATGGGGCAATAGCTCTGAGGAGTGTTCCTTGAGGTTACCTGGCTTGGGGAAGCCCTACCCATGCGGTGGCACCTAAGCACTGTGATCTCTTCCACTGACTTTCCAGGTAACACTTTCCAGCCCCTTGTGATTTTCAGCCAGATGCAGCCTTGCAGGGTCTCTTCCTTAGAGTCAAAAAAGGTAGCCCAAGGGACTGCTTATTCAATCTTCCCTGGTGCAAAGAGGTGTTTGGCTGTGAAGACGCCAGAACAATGGCTCTGCTCCCAGGGCCTCAGTTTCCCAGTCAGAACAGACCTAGTCTCCAGAGCTCTCTGCTACAGAGCAGACATGGGAAAAAAGGGCTGTGGAGGGTGCCTTCACGTTCCACGGCACTGTCGAAGCCTTACGGGGTGGCTTTGGAGCCTAGGCACTGTGGCCTCTTTCACTGACTTTCCAGGTAGCACTTTCCAGCCCCTTGTGATTTTCAGCCAAAGATGCAGCCTGGCAGGGTCTCTTCCTTAGAGTCATAAAAGGTAGCCCAAGGGAGTGCTTATTCAGTCTTCCCTGGTGCAAGAGGTGTTTGGCTGTTAAGACGCCACAACAATAGGGCTCTGCTCCCAGGGCCTCAGTTTCCCAGTCAGAACAGACCTAGTCTCCAGAGCTCTCTGCTACAGAGCACACATGGGGAAAATAGCTCTGAGGAGGGTGCCTTGACGTTCCTGGCTTGGGGAAGCCCTACCGGGGCTTTGGAGCCTAGGCACTGTGGCCTCTACCACTGACTTTCCAGGTAGCACTTTCCAGCCCCTTGTGATTTTCAGCCAAATGCAGCCTGGCAGGGTCTCTTCCTTAGAGTCATAAAAGGTAGCCCAAGGGAGTGCTTATTCAGACTTCCCTGGTGCAAGAGGTGTTTGCTCTGTTAAGGAGCCACAACAATGGCTCTGCTCCCAGGGCCTCAGTTTCCCAGTCAGAACAGACCTAGTCTCCAGAGCTCTCTGCTACAGAGCACACATGGGGAAATAGCTCTGAGGAGGGTTCCTTGAGGTTCCCTGGCCTTGGGGAAGCCCTACCGGGTGCTGGGGCCTAGGCACTGTGGCCTCTTTCACTGACTTTCCAGGTATCACTTCCCAGCCCCTTGTGATTTTCAGCCAGATGCAGCCTTGCAGGGTCTCTTCCTTAGAGTCAAAAAAGGTAGCCCAAGGGACTGCTTATTCAGTCTTCCCTGGTGCAAGAGGTGTTTGGCTGTTAAGACGCCACAACAATGGCTCTGCTCCCAGGGCCTCAGTTTCCCAGTCAGAACAGACCTAGTCTCCAGAGCTCTCTGCTACAGAGCAGACATGGGGAAATAGCTCTGAGGAGTGTTCCTTGAGGTTCCCTGGCTTGGGGAAGCCCTTCCTGGGCTTTGGAGCCTAGGCACTGTGGCCTCTTTCACTGACTTTCCAGGTATCACTTCCCAGCCCCTTGTGATTTTCAGCCAGATGCAGCCTTGCAGGGTCTCTTCCTTAGAGTCAAAAAAGGTAGCCCAAGGGACTGCTTATTCAGTCTTCCCTGGTGCAAGAGGTGTTTGGCTGTGAAGACGCCAGAACAATGGTTCTGCTCCCAGGGCCTCAGTTTCCCAGTCAGAACAGACCTAGTCTCCAGAGCTCTCTGCTACAGAGCAGACATGGGGAATAGCTCTGAGGAGGGTGCCTTCACGTTCCAGGGCACTGGGTCGAAGCTCTACGTGGGCTTTGGAGCCTAGGCACTGTGGCCTCTTTCACTGACTTTCCAGGTATCACTTCCCAGCCCCTTGTGATTTTCAGCCAGATGCAGCCTTGCAGGGTCTCTTCCTTAGAGTCAAAAAAGGTAGCCCAAGGGACTGCTTATTCAGTCTTCCCTGGTGCAAGAGGTGTTTGGCTGTGAAGACGCCACAACAATGGCTCTGCTCCCAGGGCCTCAGTTTCCCAGTCAGAACAGACCTAGTCTCCAGAGCTCTCTGCTACAGAGCAGACATGGGGAAAAAGCGCTGTGGAGGGTGCCTTCACGTTCCAGGGCACTGTCGAAGCCTCACCTGGGCTTTGGAGCCTAGGCACTGTGGCCTCTTTCACTGACTTTCCAGGTATCACTTCCCAGCCCCTTGTGATTTTCAGCCAGATGCAGCCTTGCAGGGTCTCTTCCTTAGAGTCAAAAAAGGTAGCCCAAGGGACTGCTTATTCAGTCTTCCCTGGTGCAAGAGGTGTTTGGCTGTGAAGACGCCAGAACAATGGCTCTGCTCCCAGGGCCTCAGTTTCCCAGTCAGAACAGACCTAGTCTCCAGAGCTCTCTGCTACAGAGACACAGACATGGGGAAAAAAGCGCTCTGGAGGGTGCCTTCACGTTCCAGGGCACTGTCGAAGCCTTACCTGGGCATTGGAGCCTAGGCACTGTGGCCTCGTTCACTGACTTTCCAGGTATCACTTCCCAGCCCCTTGTGATTTTCAGCCAGATGCAGCCTTGCAGGGTCTCTTCCTTAGAGTCAAAAAAGGTAGCCCAAGGGACTGCTTATTCAGTCTTCCCTGGTGCAAGAGGTGTTTGGCTGTGAAGACGCCAGAACAATGGCTCTGCTCCCAGGGCCTCAGTTTCCCAGTCAGAACAGACCTAGTCTCCAGAGCTCTCTGCTACAGAGCAGACATGGAGAAATAGCTCTGAGGAGGGTTCCTTGAGGCTCCCTGCCTTGGGGAAGCCTCACGTGGGCTTTGGAGCCGAGGCACTGTGGCCCCTTTCACTGACTTTCCAGGTATCACTTCCCAGCCCCTTGTGATTTTCAGCCAGATGCAGCCTTGCAGGGTCTCTTCCTTAGAGTCAAAAAAGGTAGCCCAAGGGACTGCTTATTCAGTCTTCCCTGGTGCAAGAAGTGTTTGGCTGTGAAGACGCCAGAACAATGGCTCTGCTCCAGGGCCTCTCAGTTTCCCAGTCAGAACAGACCTAGTCTCCAGAGCTCTCTGCTACAGAGCAGACATGGGGAAAAAGCGCTGTGGAGGGTGCCTTCACGTTCCAGGGCACTGTCGAAGCCTCACGTGGGCTTTGGAGCCTAGGCACGGTGGCGTCTTTCACTGACTTTCCAGGTATCACTTCCCAGCCCCTTGTGATTTTCAGCCAGATGCAGCCTTGCAGGGTCTCTTCCTTAGAGTCAAAAAAGGTAGCCCAAGGGACTGCTTATTCAGTCTTCCCTGGTGCAAGAGGTGTTTGGCTGTGAAGACGCCAGAACAATGGCTCTGCTCCCAGGGCCTCAGTTTCCCAGTCAGAACAGACCTAGTCTCCAGAGCTGTCTGCTACAGAGCAGACATGGGGAAAAAGGGCTGTGGAGGGTGCCTTCACGTTCCAGGGCACTGTCGAAGCCTTACCTGGGCTTTGGAGCCTAGGCACTGTGGCCTCTTTCACTGACTTTCCAGGTAGCACTTTCCAGCCCCTTGTGATTTTCAGCCAAAGGCAGCCTGGCAGGGTCTCTTCCTTAGAGTCATAAAAGGTAGCCCAAGGGAGTGCTTATCCAATTTCCCTGGCGAAACAGGTGTTTGCTGTTATGAATGGACAACAATAGGTTTGCCTCCATGTCTCAGTTTCCTAATCAGACCAAGCCTAGTATCCAGAGCTCTCTGCTACAGAGCACACATGGGGCATTAGCTCTGAGGTGGGTGCCTTGACGTTCACGGGCTTGGGGAAGCCCTACCGGGGCGGTGGGGCCTAGGCACAAAGGCCCCTACCACTGACTTTCCAGCTAGCACTTTCCAGCCCCTTGTGCTTTTCACCCAAATGGAACCTGGCAGGGTCTCTTCCTTAGAGTCATAAAAGATAGCCCATGGGAGTCCTTATTCAGACATCCCTGGTGCAAGAGGTGTTTGTCTGTTAAGTAGCCACAACAATGGGTCTGCTCCAGCGCCTCAGTTTCCCAGTCAGAACAGACCTAGTCTCCAGAGCTCTCTGCTACAGAGCACACATGTGGCAATACATCTAAGAAGAGTTCCTTGAGGTTCCCTGGCTTGGGGAAGCCCTATTCGGGTGCTGGGGCCTAGGCACTGTGGCTTCTTCCACTGACTTTCCAGGTAGCACTTTCCAGCCCCTTGTGATTTTCAGCCAAAGGCAGCCTGGAAGGGTCTCTTCTTAGAGTCATAAAAGGTAGCCCAAGGGAGTGCTTATTCAAGCTTCCCTGGTGAAAGAGGTGTTTGTCTGTTAAGAAGCCACAACAATAGGTCTGATCCCAGGGCCTCAATTTCCCAGTCAGAACAGACTTAGTCTCCACAGCTCTCTGATACAGAGCACACATGGGGCAATAGCTCTGAGGAGTGTTCCTTGAGGTTACCTGGCTTGGGGAAGCCCTACCCATGCGGTGGCACCTAAGCACTGTGATCTCTTCCACTGACTTTCCAGGTAACACTTTCCAGCCCCTTGTGATTTTCAGCCAAAGGCAGCCTGGCAGGGTCTCTTCCTTAGAGTCATAAAAGGAAGCCCAAGGGAGTGTTTATCCAATCTTCCCTGGCGAAACAGGTGTTTGCTGTTATGAAGGGACAACAATGGGTTTGCCTCCAGCCCTCAGTTTCCTAGTCAGACCAGGCCTATGATCCAGAGCTCTCTGCTACCGAGCATACATGGGGCATTAGCTCTGAGGAGGGTGCCTTGACGTTCACGGGCTTGGGGAAGCCCTACCGGGGTGGTGGGGCCTAGGCACAATGGCTCCTACCACTGACTTTCCAGCTAGCACTTTCCAGCCCCTTGTGCTTTTCAACCAAATGGAGCCTGGCAGGGTCTTTTCCTTAGAGTCATAAAAGATAGCCCAAGGGAGTGCTTATTCAGACTTCCCTGGTGCAAGAGGTGTTTGTCTGTTAAGAAGCCACAACAATGGGTCTGCTCCCAGCGCCTCAGTTTCCAAGTCAGAACAGACCTAGTCTCCAGAGCTCTCTGCTACAGAGCACACATGGGGCAATAGCTCTGAGGAGTGTTCCTTGAGGTTCCCTGGCTTGGGGAAGCCCTACCCTGGCGATAGCACCTAGGCACTGTGATCTCTTCCACTGACTTTCCACGTAGCACTTTCCAGCCCCTTGTGATTTTCAGCCAAAGGCAGCCTGGCAGGGTTTCTTCCTTAGAGTCATAAAAGGTAGCCCAAGGGAGTGCTTATTCAGGCCTCCCTGGTCCAAGAGGTGTTTGTCTGTTAAGGAGCCACAACAATGCGTCTGCTTCAGGGCCTGAATTTCCCAGTCAGAACATACCTAGTCTCCAGAGCTCACTGTTACAGAGCACACATCGGTCAATAGCTATGAAGAGTGTTCCTTGAGGTTCCCTGTCTTGAGGAAGCCTTACACGGGCAGTAGGGCCTAGGCACTGTGGCCTCTTCCACGGACTTTCCAGGTAGTACTTTCCAGCCCCTTGTGATTTTCAGCTAAAGCCAGCCAGGCAGGGTCTCTTCCTTAGAGTCATAAAAGGTAGCCCAAGGGAGTGCTTATTCAGGCTTCCCTGGTACAAGAGTTGTTTGTCCGTTAAGAATCCACAGCAATTGGTCTGCTTCCAGGGATTCAGTTTCCTAGTCAGAACAGCCCTAGTAGTCTCCAGAGCTCTCTGCTACAGAGCACACACGGGGCAATAGCTGTGAGGAGTGTTCCTTGAGTTTGCCCGGCTTGGGGAATCCCTACCCGGGCGGTGGGGCCTAGGCACAGTGGCCTGTTCCACTGAGTTTCCAGGTAGCACTTTCCAGCCCCTTGTGATTTTCAGCCAAAGGTAGCCTGTCAGGGACTGTTCCTTAGAGTCATAAAACGTAGCCCAAGGGAATGCTTATGCAGGCTTCCCTGGTACAAGAGGTGTTTGTCTGTTAAGAAGTCACAACAATGGGTCTGCTCCCAGGGCCTGAGTTTCCGCGTCAGAACAGACATAGTCTCCAGAGCTCTCTGCTACAGAGCACACATGGGGCAATAGCTCTGAGGACTGTTCCTTGAGGTTCCCTGGCTTGGGGAAGCCCTACCCGGGTGGTAGGGCCTAGGCACTGTGGCCTCTTCCACTGACTTTCCAGGTATCACTTCCCAGCACCTTGTGATTTTCAGCCAGATGCAGCCTTGCAGGTTCTCTTCCTTAGAGTCAAAAAAGGTAGCGCAAGGGACTGCTTATTCAGTCTTCCCTGGTGCAAAAGGAGTTTGGCTGTGAAGACGCCAGAAAAATGGCTCTGCTCCCAGTGCCTCAGTTTCACAGTCAGAACAGACTTAGTCTCCAGAGCTCTCTGCTACAGAGCAGACATGGGGAAAAAGCGCTGTGGAGGGTGCCTTCACGTTCCAGGGCACTGTCGAAGACTTACCTGTGCTTTGGAGCCTAGGCACTGTGGCCTCTTTCACTGACTTTCCAGGTATCACTTCCCAGCCCCTTGTGATTTTCAGCCAGATGCAGCCTTGCAGGGTCTCTTCCTTAGAGTCAAAAAAGGTAGCCCAAGGGACTGCTTATTCAGGCTTCCCTGGTGCAAGAGGTGTTTGGCTGTGAAGACGCCAGAACAATGGCTCTGCTCCCAGGGGCTCAGTTTCCCAGTCAGAACAGACCTAGTCCTCTGCTACAGAGCACACAGGGGGCAATAGCTCTGAGGAGTGTTCTTTGAGATTCCCTGCCTTGGGGAAGCCCTACCCGTGTGGTGCGGCCTAGGCACTGTGGCTTCTTCCACTGACTTTCCACGTAGCACTTTACAGCCCCTTGTGATTTGCAGGCAAAGGCAGCCTGGCAGGGTCTCTTCTTAGAGTCATAAAAGGTAGCACAAGCGAGTGCTTATTCAACCTTCCCTGGTGCAAGAGGTTTTTGTCTGTTAAGTAGCCACAACAATGGGTCTGCTCCCAGGGCCTCAGATTCCCAGACAGAACAGACCTAGTCTCCAGAGCTCTCTGCTACAGAGCACACATGTGGCAATAGAACTTAGGAGTGTTCCTTGAGGTTCCCTGGCTTGGGGAAGCCCTACTCGGTTGGTGGAGCCTAGGCAGTGGCTTCTTCCACTGACTTTCCAGGTAGCACTTTCCAGCCCCTTGTGATTTTCAGCCAAAGGCAGCCTGGCAGGGTCTTTTCTTAGAGTCATAAAAGGTAGCCCAAGGGAGTGCTTATTCAAGCTTCCCTGGTGCAAGAGGTGTTTGTCTGTTAAGAAGCCACAACAATGGGTCTGATCCCAGGGCCTCAGTTTCCCAGTCAGAACAGACCTAGTCTCCACAGCTCTCTGATACAGAGCACACATGGGGCAATAGCTCTGAGGAGTGTTCCTTGACGTTCCCTGGCTTGGGGAAGTCCTACCCCGGCGCTGGCACCTAAGCACTGTGATCTCTTCCACTGACTTTCCAGGTAGCACTTTCCAGCCCCTTGTGATTTTCAGCCAAAGACAGCCTGGCAGGGTCTCTTCCTTAGAGTCATAAAAGGTAGCCCAAGGGAGTGCTAAATCCAATCTTCCCTGGCGAAACAGGTGTTTGCTGTTATGAAGAGACAACAATGGGTTTGGCTCCAGGCCTCAGTTTCCTAGTCAGACCAAGCCTAGTATCCAGAGCTCTCTGCTACAGAGCACACATGGGGCATTAGCTCTGAGGAGGGTGCCTTGACGTTCACGGGCTTGGGGAAGCCCTACCGGGGCGGTGGGGCCTAGGCACAATGGCCCCTACCACTGACTTTCCAGCTAGCACTTTCCAGGCCCTTGTGCTTTTCAACCAAATGGAGCCTGGCAGGGTCTCTTCCTTAGAGTCATAAAATATAGCCCAAGGGAGTGCTTATTCAGACATCCCTGGTGCAAGAAGTGTTTGTCTGTTAAGTAGCCACAACAAAGGGTCTGCTCCAGCGCCTCAGTTTCCCAGTCAGAACAGACCTAGTCTCCACAGCTCTCTGATACAGAACACACATGGGGCAATAGCTCTGAGGAGTGTTCCGTGAGATTCCCTGGCTTGGGGGGAAGCCCTACCGGGCGGTGGGGCCTAGGCACTGTGATCCCTTCCACTGACTTTTCAGGTAGCACATTCCACCCCTTGTGATTTTCAGCCACAGGCAGCCTGGCAGGGTTTCTTCCTTAGAGTCATAAAAGGTAGCCCAAGTTAGTGCTTATTCAAACTTCCCTGGTACAAGAGGTGTTTATCTGTTAAGAAGCCACAGCCATGGGCCAGTTCCGAGGTCCTCGGTTTCCAGTCAAAACAGACCTAGTAGCCCTCAGAGCCTCTGCTACAGAGCACACATGGGGCAATAGCTCTGAGGAGTGTTCCTTGAGGTTCCCTGGCTTGGGGAAGCGCTACCCCGGCGATGGCACCTAGGCACTGTGATCTCTTCCACTGACTTTCCACGTAGCACTTTCCAGCCCCTTGTGATTTTCAGCCAAAGGCAGCCTGGAAGGTTCTCTTCTTAGAGGCATAAAAGGTAGCCCATGGGGTCTGATCCTAGGGCCTCAATTTCCCAGTCAGAACAGACCTAGTCTCCACAGCTCTCTGATACAGAGCACACATGGGGCAATAGCTCTGAGGAGTGTTCCTTGAGGTTCCCTGGCTTGGGGAAGCCCTACCCGGGCGGTGCGGCCTAGGCACTGTGGCCTCTTCCACTGACTTTCCAGGTAGCACTTTCCAGCCCCTTGTGATTTTCAGGAAAAAGGCAGCCTGGCAGGGTCTCTTCCTTAGAGTCATAAAAGGTAGCCCAAGGGAGTGCTTATTCAGGCTTCCCTGGTGCAAAAGAGGTGTTTGTCTGTTAAGAAGGCACAACAATGGGTCTGCTCCCAGGGTCTCAGTTACCAATCAGAAGAGACCCTAGTCTCCAGAGCTCTCTGCTAAAGAGCACACATGGGGCAATAGCTCTGAGGAGTGTTCCTTGAGGTTCCCTGGCTTGGGGAAGCCCTACCCGGGCGGTGGGGCCTAGGCACTGTGGCCTCTTCCACTGACTTTCCAGGTAGCACTTTCCAGCCCCTTGTGATTTTCAGCCAAAGGCAGCCTGGCAGGGTCTCTTCCTTAGAGTCATAAAAGGTAGCCCAAGGGAGTGCTTATTCAGGCTTCCCTGGTGCAAGAGGTGTTTGTCTGTTAAGTAGCCACAACAATGGGTCTGCTCCAGCGCCTCAGTTTCCCAATCAGAAGAGACCTAATAGTCTCCAGAGCTCTCTGCTACCGAGCACACATGGGGCAATAGCTCTGAGGAGTGTTCCTTGAGGTTCCCTGGCTTGGGGAAGCCCTACCCGGGCGGTAGGGCCTAGGCACTGTGGCCTCTTCCACTGACTTTCCAGGTAGCACTTTCCAGCCCCTTGTGATTTTCAGCCAAAGGCAGCCTGGCAGGGTTTCTTCCTTAGAGTCATAAAAGGTAGCCCAAGGGAGTGCTTATTCAGGCCTCCCTGGTCCAAGAGGTGTTTGTCTGTTAAGAAGCCACAACAATGCGTCTGCTTCAGGGCCTGAGTTTCCCAGTCAGAACATACCTAGTCTCCAGAGCTCACTGTTACAGAGCACACATCGGTCAATAGCTATGAAGAGTGTTCCTTGAGGTTCCCTGTCTTGAGGAAGCCCTACACGGGCAGTAGGGCCTAGGCACCGTGGCCTCTTCCACGAGACAAAAAACCCCTTACACCAGGGAAGATTAATAAGCACTACCCTTGGGGTACCTTTTATGACTCTAAGGGGAAACACCCGCCCGGGGGGCATTTTGGTGAAAATAAAAAGGTCTGGGGAAATGTACTGGAAAGTCAGTTGTAGGGGCCTAGTGCCCAGTTCCAAAGCCAGGGAAGGGTTCGACAGTGCCCTTGGGGAAAGTGAAGGCCTCCTCCACGCGCTTTTTCCACATGTCTGCTCTGTAGCTGAGGTCTGGAGAAGGCCCGGTCTGACTGGGAAAAATGAGGCATGGCGGCGAACCATTTTTGGGTCTTAACAGACAAACACCACTTGCAGCTGGGGATTGAATAAGCTTCCCTTGGGTACCTTTTATGACTCTAAGGAAGAGACCCCGCAAAGGGTGTCTGGTGAAAATCACAAGGGGGTGGAAATGCTACCCGGGGGGGGAAAATCAGTGAAAGAGGGGCCCAAATGCGTAGGCCCCAGACCTGGGGAGGGCTTCCCCCAAACCAGGGAACCTCAAGGAACCCCCTCAGAGCTATTTTCATGTGTGCTCTGTAGGAGAGAACCCCTTTAGACTAGGTCTGTTCTGACTGGGAAATTGAGGCCCTGGGATCAGAATTGTTGTGGTTTTTCACAGACAATATTCTTGCACCCGAAAGAAATTGAATAAACACTCCTTTGGGGTACTTTTATGACTCTAAGGAAGAGACCCAAAATGTGCTGTGGGATGAAAAAAACATGAGGGGATGGGGCCGTGCTACCTGGAAAGTCAGTTGTAGGAGCACGTGCCCGGGCCCCAAAACCCAGGGAAGGTTTTGACAGTGCCCCGGAAGGAAGGGACCCCCCCACTGCGCTTTTTCCACATGTCGCTCTGTAGCAGAGACTGTGGAGACATGCTGGTCTGAATGGGAAAACTGAACCTGGCGGCAAACCCATTTTTTTTGGGTTTAACAGCAAACACCCTTTTACCGGAAGATTGAAAAAACACTCCCTTGGGCTCCTTTTTTGATCTAAGGAAGAGACCCAGAAACGCTGCTTTGGGGGGAAAATCACAAGGGCCCGGAAGTGTACCTGGAAAGTCGGGGAAGGGCCACAGTGCCCAGGCCCCAGCCCCCGGGTAGGGCTTCCCCAAACCCAAGG
>JAGTYA010000065.1:0-70153 GCA_024291935.2 Okapia johnstoni
GGACTCACCTTTTCTCTCCGGTCACAGCCAAGGGCAATCGGGCTTCCCCTCGAATGCAGGGGCGAAGGTCGTGCTTTTCCGCGCGGCGCAGGGGGAAGCGGGGGTGGCCTCTCTGAATCGGGGGCGTGGCGCCCTCGGGGAGCCTCTCTTGTTGCCTCTGAGAAGTCCAGGCCTCCTTTGACATCGCCAGGGGCTGCTGGGCTTCCCCTCGCCTCACGTCCAGGGAACTGGACTCGCTTGCCGATGGGGGTTCCTCGGGGACCTTTGGTCTTGCGGCCGGAACTGGCCCCTTGGGGCCTCTTCTCGAACCTCAGGGTGGCGGGAAGCCCCGCTTTCTTGGCAGGTTGGCCCGGGGATCTCGGGGGACATCTGGAGTCGCCCGCAAGGAGTCAAGCCCCGTTCGGAGCCGGAACAGGTGCCGGGGCATGCTCTCCATGCCCTGCAAGGGAAAAGCGCCTCCTCCCTCTATGGGCGTGGCCTCACGGGGGTGTTCTCGACTTGCGGCGGTGCATTCTCGAGTTGCGGCGGGTACCCCGGCCCGTCTCCCCCGTTAGCCCAGCGGGGTCGCCATGCCTCCTTTCGAGCGGACAGGGGCCCGAGCAGCCTCGGGATTCGCCAGGAGGCGCTGCAGCGCCCTGGGTCCGCGTCAGGCATGGAGCTAGGACCCTCGGGGGTCCCCGGAGGGGGGGAGGGGACAGGTATAACTGGCACCTGTGGGGTGGCCTCCAGGGAGTCGAGGGGACTCAGCCTTTCTCTCCGGTCACAGCCAAGGGCAATCGGGCTTCCCCTCGAATGCAGGGGCGAAGGTCGTGCTTTTCCGCGCGGCGCAGGGGGAAGCGGGGGTGGCCTCTCTGAATCGGGGGCGTGGCGCCTCGGGGAGCCTCTCTTGTTGCCTCTGAGAAGTCCAGGCCTCCTTTGACATCGCCAGGGGCTGCTGGGCTTCCCCTCGCCTCACGTCCAGGGAACTGGACTCGCTTGCCGATGGGGGTTCCTCGGGGACCTTTGGTCAGGCGAGAGTCCCGCTCTGGAGGTGCGAGGGAATGTAGGGATTGCGATGGCATTCAGGAAGGGGATTGGACCCCCCTTTCGAGAGGAGGGGCCGACGGCGACGGGGGGCCCCTCGCGAGCGGCCTCTGGAGACTCAGGGTTCCGCTCGCCTGTGGACACGGGTATCCCAGGGAACCTCTGGGGGCGCCTAGAGGGAGTCCAGCCTCCGTTGCAGCGCCAGAGAGAAGGCAGGACGGCTCTCGCGTCGCTGCAGATCCCAAGGGCCCCGTCTCGCAAGGAGGGGGGCCCGGGGGACGCCCTCGCGGTGTGGCGGGAAGCCCCGCTTTCTTGGCAGGTTGGCCCGGGGATCTCGGGGGACACCTGGAGTCGCCCGCAAGGAGTCAAGCCCCGTTCGGAGCCGGAACAGGTGCCGGGGCATGCTCTCCATGCCCTGCAAGGGAAAAGCGCCTCCTCCCTCTATGGGCGTGGCCTCACGGGGGTGTTCTCGACTTGCGGCGGTGCATTCTCGAGTTGCGGCGGGTACCCCGGCCCGTCTCCCCCGTTAGCCCAGCGGGGTCGCCATGCCTCCTTTCGAGCGGACAGGGGCCCGAGCAGCCTCGGGATTCGCCAGGAGGCGCTGCAGCGCCCTGGGTCCGCGTCAGGCATGGAGCTAGGACCCTCGGGGGTCCCCGGAGGGGGGGAGGGGACAGGTATAACTGGCACCTGTGGGGTGGCCTCCAGGGAGTCGAGGGGACTCAGCCTTTCTCTCCGGTCACAGCCAAGGGCAATCGGGCTTCCCCTCGAATGCAGGGGCGAAGGTCGTGCTTTTCCGCGCGGCGCAGGGGGAAGCGGGGGTGGCCTCTCTGAATCGGGGGCGTGGCGCCTCGGGGAGCCTCTCTTGTTGCCTCTGAGAAGTCCAGGCCTCCTTTGACATCGCCAGGGGCTGCTGGGCTTCTCCTCGCCTCACGTCCAGGGAACTGGACTCGCTTGCCGATGGGGGGTTCCTCGGGGACCTTTGGTCTTGCGGCCGGAACTGGCCCCTTGGGGCCTCTTCTCGAACCTCAGGAGAGGCGAGAGTCCCGCTCTGGAGGTGCGAGGGAATGTAGGGATTGCGATGGCATTCAGGAAGGGGATTGGACCCCCCTTTCGAGAGGAGGGGCCGACGGCGACGGGGGGCCCCCTCGCGAGCGGCCTCTGGAGACTCAGGGTTCCGCTCGCCTGTGGACACGGGTATCCCAGGGAACCTCTGGGGGCGCCTAGAGGGAGTCCAGCCTCCGTTGCAGCGCCAGAGAGAAGGCAGGACGGCTCTCGCGTCGCTGCAGATCCCAAGGGCCCCGTCTCGCAAGGAGGGGGGCCCGGGGGACGCCCTCGCGGTTTATTTTGTGGCGGGAAAGCCCCGCTTTCTTGGCAGGTTGGCCCGGGGATCTCGGGGGACACCTGGAGTCGCCCGCAAGGAGTCAAGCCCCGTTCGGAGCCGGAACAGGTGCCGGGGCATGCTCTCCATGCCCTGCAAGGGAAAAGCGCCTCCTCCCTCTATGGGCGTGGCCTCACGGGGGTGTTCTCGACTTGCGGCGGTGCATTCTCGAGTTGCGGCGGGTACCCCCGGCCCGTCTCCCCCCGTTAGCCCAGCGGGGTCGCCATGCCTCCTTTCGAGCGGACAGGGGCCCGAGCAGCCTCGGGATTCGCCAGGAGGCGCTGCAGCGCCCTGGGTCCGCGTCAGGCATGGAGCTAGGACCCTCGGGGGTCCCCGGAGGGGGGGAGGGGACAGGTATAACTGGCACCTGTGGGGTGGCCTCCAGGGAGTCGAGGGGACTCAGCCTTTCTCTCCGGTCACAGCCAAGGGCAATCGGGCTTCCCCTCGAATGCAGGGGCGAAGGTCGTGCTTTTCCGCGGGCGCAGGGGGAAGCGGGGGGGGTGGCCTCTCTGAATCGGGGGCGTGGCGCCTCGGGGAGCCTCTCTTGTTGCCTCTGAGAAGTCCAGGCCTCCTTTGACATCGCCAGGGGCTGCTGGGCTTCCCTCGCCTCACGTCCAGGGAACTGGACTCGCTTGCCGATGGGGGTTCCTCGGGGACCTTTGGTCTTGCGGCCGGAACTGGCCCCTTGGGGCCTCTTCTCGAACCTCAGGAGAGGCGAGAGTCCCGCTCTGGAGGTGCGAGGGAATGTAGGGATTGCGATGGCATTCAGGAAGGGGATTGGACCCCCCTTTCGAGAGGAGGGGCCGACGGCGACGGGGGGCCCCTCGCGAGCGGTCTCTGGAGACTCAGGGTTCCGCTCGCCTGTGGACACGGGTATCCCAGGGAACCTCTGGGGGCGCCTAGAGGGAGTCCAGCCTCCGTTGCAGCGCCAGAGAGAAGGCAGGACGGCTCTCGCGTCGCTGCAGATCCCAAGGGCCCCGTCTCGCAAGGAGGGGGGCCCGGGGGACGCCCTCGCGGTGTGGCGGGAAGCCCCGCTTTCTTGGCAGGTTGGCCCGGGGATCTCGGGGGACACCTGGAGTCGCCCGCAAGGAGTCAAGCCCCGTTCGGAGCCGGAACAGGTGCCGGGGCATGCTCTCCATGCCCTGCAAGGGAAAAGCGCCTCCTCCCTCTATGGGCGTGGCCTCACGGGGGTGTTCTCGACTTGCGGCGGTGCATTCTCGAGTTGCGGCGGGTACCCCGGCCCGTCTCCCCCGTTAGCCCAGCGGGGTCGCCATGCCTCCTTTCGAGCGGACAGGGGCCCGAGCAGCCTCGGGATTCGCCAGGAGGCGCTGCAGCGCCCTGGGTCCGCGTCAGGCATGGAGCTAGGACCCTCGGGGGTCCCCGGAGGGGGGGAGGGGACAGGTATAACTGGCACCTGTGGGGTGGCCTCCAGGGAGTCGAGGGGACTCAGCCTTTCTCTCCGGTCACAGCCAAGGGCAATCGGGCTTCCCCTCGAATGCAGGGGCGAAGGTCGTGCTTTTCCGCGCGGCGCAGGGGGAAGCGGGGGTGGCCTCTCTGAATCGGGGGCGTGGCGCCTCGGGGAGCCTCTCTTGTTGCCTCTGAGAAGTCCAGGCCTCCTTTGACATCGCCAGGGGCTGCTGGGCTTCCCCTCGCCTCACGTCCAGGGAACTGGACTCGCTTGCCGATGGGGGTTCCTCGGGGACCTTTGGTCTTGCGGCCGGAACTGGCCCCTTGGGGCCTCTTCTCGAACCTCAGGAGAGGCGAGAGTCCCGCTCTGGAGGTGCGAGGGAATGTAGGGATTGCGATGGCATTCAGGAAGGGGATTGGACCCCCCTTTCGAGAGGAGGGGCCGACGGCGACGGGGGGGCCCCTCGCGAGCGGCCTCTGGAGACTCAGGGTTCCGCTCGCCTGTGGACACGGGTATCCCAGGGAACCTCTGGGGGCGCCTAGAGGGAGTCCAGCCTCCGTTGCAGCGCCAGAGAGAAGGCAGGACGGCTCTCGCGTCGCTGCAGATCCCAAGGGCCCCGTCTCGCAAGGAGGGGGGCCCGGGGGACGCCCTCGCGGTGTGGCGGGAAGCCCCGCTTTCTTGGCAGGTTGGCCCGGGGATCTCGGGGGACACCTGGAGTCGCCCGCAAGGAGTCAAGCCCCGTTCGGAGCCGGAACAGGTGCCGGGGGGCATGCTCTCCATGCCCTGCAAGGGAAAAGCGCCTCCTCCCTCTATGGGCGTGGCCTCACGGGGGGTGTTCTCGACTTGCGGCGGTGCATTCTCGAGTTGCGGCGGGTACCCCGGCCCGTCTCCCCCGTTAGCCCAGCGGGGTCGCCATGCCTCCTTTCGAGCGGACAGGGGCCCGAGCAGCCTCGGGATTCGCCAGGAGGCGCTGCAGCGCCCTGGGTCCGCGTCAGGCATGGAGCTAGGACCCTCGGGGGTCCCCGGAGGGGGGGAGGGGACAGGTATAACTGGCACCTGTGGGGTGGCCTCCAGGGAGTCGAGGGGACTCAGCCTTTCTCTCCGGTCACAGCCAAGGGCAATCGGGCTTCCCCTCGAATGCAGGGGCGAAGGTCGTGCTTTTCCGCGCGGCGCAGGGGGAAGCGGGGGTGGCCTCTCTGAATCGGGGGCGTGGCGCCTCGGGGAGCCTCTCTTGTTGCCTCTGAGAAGTCCAGGCCTCCTTTGACATCGCCAGGGGCTGCTGGGCTTCCCCTCGCCTCACGTCCAGGGAACTGGACTCGCTTGCCGATGGGGGTTCCTCGGGGACCTTTGGTCTTGCGGCCGGAACTGGACCCTTGGGGCCTCTTCTCGAACCTCAGGAGAGGCGAGAGTCCCGCTCTGGAGGTGCGAGGGAATGTAGGGATTGCGATGGCATTCAGGAAGGGGATTGGACCCCCCTTTCGAGAGGAGGGGCCGACGGGCGACGGGGGGCCCCTCGCGAGCGGCCTCTGGAGACTCAGGGTTCCGCTCGACACGGGTATCCCAGGGAACCTCTGGGGGCGCCTAGAGGGAGTCCAGCCTCCGTTGCAGCGCCAGAGAGAAGGCAGGACGGCTCTCACGTCGCTGCAGATCCCAAGGGCCCCGTCTCGCAAGGAGGGGGGCCCGGGGGACGCCCTCGCGGTGGTGTGGCGGGAAGCCCCGCTTTCTTGGCAGGTTGGCCCGGGGATCTCGGGGGACACCTGGAGTCGCCCGCAAGGAGTCAAGCCCCGTTCGGAGCCGGAACAGGTGCCGGGGCATGCTCTCCATGCCCTGCAAGGGAAAAGCGCCTCCTCCCTCTATGGGCGTGGCCTCACGGGGGTGTTCTCGACTTGCGGCGGTGCATTCTCGAGTTGCGGCGGGTACCCCGGCCCGTCTCCCCCGTTAGCCCAGCGGGGTCGCCATGCCTCCTTTCGAGCGACACAGGGGCCCGAGCAGCCTCGGGATTCGCCAGGAGGCGCTGCAGCGCCCTGGGTCCGCGTCAGGCATGGAGCTAGGACCCTCGGGGGTCCCCGGAGGGGGGGAGGGGACAGGTATAACTGGCACCTGTGGGGTGGCCTCCCAGGGAGTCGAGGGGACTCAGCCTTTCTCTCCGGTCACAGCCAAGGGCAATCGGGCTTCCCCTCGAATGCAGGGGGGCGAAGGTCGTGCTTTTCCGCGCGGCGCAGGGGGAAGCGGGGGTGGCCTCTCTGAATCGGGGGCGTGGCGCCTCGGGGAGCCTCTCTTGTTGCCTCTGAGAAGTCCAGGCCTCCTTTGACATCGCCAGGGGGCTGCTGGGCTTCCCCTCGCCTCACGTCCAGGGAACTGGACTCGCTTGCCGATGGGGGGTTCCTCGGGGACCTTTGGTCTTGCGGCCGGAACTGGCCCCTTTGGGCCCTCTTCTCGAACCTCAGGAGAGGCGAGAGTCCCGCTCTGGAGGTGCGAGGGAATGTAGGGATTGCGATGGCATTCAGGAAGGGGATTGGACCCCCCTTTCGAGAGGAGGGGCTGACGGCGACGGGGGGCCCCTCGCGAGCGGCCTCTGGAGACTCAGGGTTTCCGCTCGCCTGTGGACACACGGGTATCCCAGGGAACCTCTGGGGGCGCCTAGAGGGAGTCCAGCCTCCGTTGCAGCGCCAGAGAGAAGGCAGGACGGCTCTCGCGTCGCTGCAGATCCCAAGGGCCCCGTCTCGCAAGGAGGGGGGGGCCCGGGGGGACGCCCTCGCGGTGTGGCGGGAAGCCCCGCTTTCTTGGCAGGTTGGCCCGGGGATCTCGGGGGACACCTGGAGTCGCCCGCAAGGAGTCAAGCCCCGTTCGGAGCCGGAACAGGTGCCGGGGCATGCTCTCCATGCCCTGCAAGGGAAAAGCGCCTCCTCCCTCTATGGGCGTGGCCTCACGGGGGTGTTCTCGACTTGCGGCGGTGCATTCTCGAGTTGCGGCGGGTACCCCGGCCCGTCTCCCCCGTTAGCCCAGCGGGGTCGCCATGCCTCCTTTCGAGCGGACAGGGGCCCGAGCAGCCTCGGGATTCGCCAGGAGGCGCTGCAGCGCCCTGGGTCCGCGTCAGGCATGGAGCTAGGACCCTCGGGGGTCCCCGGAGGGGGGGAGGGGACAGGTATAACTGGCACCTGTGGGGTGGCCTCCAGGGAGTCGAGGGGACTCAGCCTTTCTCTCCGGTCACAGCCAAGGGCAATCGGGCTTCCCCTCGAATGCAGGGGCGAAGGTCGTGCTTTTCCCGCGCGCGCGGCGGGGGGAAGCGGGGGTGGCCTCTCTGAATCGGGGGCGTGGCGCCTCGGGGAGCCTCTCTTGTTGCCTCTGAGAAGTCCAGGCCTCCTTTGACATCGCCAGGGGGGCTGCTGGGCTTCCCCTCGCCTCACGTCCAGGGAACTGGACTCGCTTGCCGATGGGGGTTCCTCGGGGACCTTTGGTCTTGCGGCCGGAACTGGCCCCTTGGGGGCCTCTTCTCGAACCTCAGGAGAGGCGAGAGTCCCGCTCTGGAGGTGCGAGGGAATGTAGGGATTGCGATGGCATTCAGGAAGGGGATTGGACCCCCCTTTCGAGAGGAGGGGCCGACGGCGACGGGGGGCCCCTCGCGAGCGGCCTCTGGAGACTCAGGGTTCCGCTCGCCTGTGGACACGGGTATCCCAGGGAACCTCTGGGGGCGCCTAGAGGGAGTCCAGCCTCCGTTGCAGCGCCAGAGAGAAGGCAGGACGGCTCTCGCGTCGCTGCAGATCCCAAGGGCCCCGTCTCGCAAGGAGGGGGGCCCGGGGGGACGCCCTCGCGGTGTGGCGGGAAGCCCCGCTTTCTTGGCAGGTTGGCCCGGGGATCTCGGGGGACACCTGGAGTCGCCCGCAAGGAGTCAAGCCCCGTTCGGAGCCGGAACAGGTGCCGGGGCATGCTCTCCATGCCCTGCAAGGGAAAAAGCGCCTCCTCCCTCTATGGGCGTGGCCTCACGGGGGTGTGTTCTCGACTTGCGGCGGTGCATTCTCGAGTTGCGGCGGGTACCCCGGCCCGTCTCCCCCGTTAGCCCAGCGGGGTCGCCATGCCTCCTTTCGAGCGGACAGGGGCCCGAGCAGCCTCGGGATTCGCCAGGAGGCGCTGCAGCGCCCTGGGTCCGCGTCAGGCATGGAGCTTAGGACCCTCGGGGGGGTCCCCCGGGGGGGGGAGGGGGACAGGTATAACTGGCACCTGTGGGGTGGCCTCCAGGGAGTCGAGGGGACTCAGCCTTTCTCTCTCCGGTCACAGCCAAGGGCAATCGGGCTTCCCCTCGAATGCAGGGGCGAAGGTCGTGCTTTTCCGCGCGGCGCAGGGGGGAAGCGGGGGTGGCCTCTCTGAATCGGGGGCGGGCGTGGCGCCTCGGGGGAGCTCTCTCTTGTTGCCTCTGAGAAGTCCAGGCCCTCCCTTTGACATCGCCAGGGGGCTGCTGGCTTCCCCTCGCCTCACCTCACGTCCAGGGAACTGGACTCGCTTGCCGATGGGGGTTCCTCGGGGACCTTTGGTCTTGCGGCCGGAACTGGCCCCTTGGGGCCTCTTCTCTTCTCGAACCTCAGGAGAGGCGAGAGAGTCCCGCTCTCTGGAGGTGCGAGGGAATGTAGGGATTGCGATGGCATTCAGGAAGGGGATTGGACCCCCCTTTCGAGAGAGGAGGGGCCGACGGCGACGGGGGGCCCCTCGCGAGCGGGCCTCTGGAGACTCAGGGTTCCGCTCGCCTGTGGACACGGGTATCCCAGGGAACCTCTGGGGGCGGGCGCCTAGAGGGAGTCCAGCCTCCGTTGCAGCGCCAGAGAGAAGGCAGGACGGCTCTCGCGTCGCTGCAGATCCCAAGGGCCCCGTCTCGCAAGGAGGGGGGGCCCGGGGGACGCCCCTCGCGGTGTGGCGGGAAAGCCCCCGCTTTCTTGGCAGGTTGGCCCCGGGGATCTCGGGGGGGACACCTGGAGTCGCCCGCAAGGAGTCAAGCCCCCGTTCGGGAGCCGGAACAGGTGCCGGGGCATGCTCTCCATGCCCTGCAAGGGAAAAGCGCCTCCTCCCTCTATGGGCGTGGCCTCACGGGGGTGTTCTCGACTTGCGGCGGGTGCATTCTCGAGAGTTGCGGCGGGTACCCCGGCCCGTCTCCCCCGTTAGCCCAGCGGGGGTCGCCATGCCTCCTTTCGAGCGGACAGGGGGCCCGAGCAGCCTCGGGATTCGCCAGGAGGCGCTGCAGCGCCCTGGGTCCGCGTCAGGCATGGAGCTAGGACCCTCGGGGGTCCCCGGGGGGGGGGGAAGAGGGGACAGGTATAACTGGCACCTGTGGGGGTGGCCTCCAGGGAGTCGAGTCGGGACTCAGCCTTTCTCTCCGGTCACACAGCCAAAGGGCAATCGGGCTTCCCCTCGAATGCAGGGGCGAAGGTCGTGCTTTTTTCCGCGCGGCGCAGGGGGAAGCGGGGGGGGTGGCCTCTCTGAATCGGGGGCGTGGCGCCTCGGGGAGCCTCTCTTGTTGCCTCTGAGAAGTCCAGGCCTCCTTTGACATCGCCAGGGGGCTGCTGGGCTTCCCCTCGCCCTCACGTCCAGGGAACTGGACTCGCTTGCCGATGGGGGGGTTCCTCGGGGACCTTTGGTCTTGCGGCCGGGAACTGGGCTGGCCCTTGGGGCCTCTTCTCGAAGACCTCAGGAGAGAGGCGAGCGAGAGTCCCGCTCTGGAGGTGCGAGGGGAATGTAGGGATTTGCGCGATGGCATTCAGGAAGGGGATGGGACCCCCCTTTCGAGAGGAGGAGGGGCCGACGGCGACGGCGGGGGGGGCCCCCCTCGCGAGCGGGCCTCTGGAGACTCAGGGTTCCGCTCTGCCGCCTGGGACACGGGTATCCCAGGGAAACCATCTGGGGGGGGCGCCTAGAGGGGAGTCCAGCCTCCTCCGTTGCAGCGCCAGAGAGAGAAGGCAGGACGGCTCTCGCGTCGCTGCAGATCCCAAAGGGCCCCGTCTCGTCTCGCAAGGAGGGGGGCCCGGGGGGGCCCGCGCTGTGCGGTGTGTGGCGGGAAGCCCCGCTTTTCTTTGGCAGGTTGGGCCCGGGGATCTCGGGGGACACCTGGAGTCGCCCGCAAGGAGTCAAGCCCCGTTCGGAGCCGGAACAGGTGCCGGGGCATGCTGCTCTCCATGCCCCTGCAAGGGAAAAAGCGCCTCCTCCCTCTATGGGCGTGGCCTCACGGGGGGGGTGTTCTCGACTTGCGGCGGTGCATTCTCGAGTTGCGGCGGGGGTACCCCGGCCCCGCCCCACCCCGTCTCCCCCGTTAGCCCAGCGGGGTCGCCATGCCATGCCTCCTTTCGAGCGGGACAGGGGCCCGAGCAGCCTCGGGATTCGCCAGGAGGCGCTGCAGCGCCCTGGGTCCGCGTCAGGCATGGAGCTAGGACCCTCGGGGGGTCCCCGGAGGGGGGGGGGGACAGGTATAACTGGCACCTGTGGGGTGGGCCTCCAGGGAGTCGAGGGGACTCAGCCTTTCTCTCCGGTCACAGCCAAGGGCAATCGGGCTTCCCCTCGAATGCAGGGGCGGGTGGCCTCTCTGAATCGGGGGCGTGGCGCCTCGGGGAGCCTCTCTTGTTGCCTCTCTGAGAAGTCCAGGCCTCCTTTGACATCGCCAGGGGCTGCTGGGCTTCCCCTCGCCTCACGTCCAGGGAACTGGACTCGCTTGCCGATGGGGGTTCCTCTCGGGGGACCTTTGGTCTTGCGGCCGGAACTGGCCCCCTTGGGGCCTCTTCTCGAACCTCAGGAGAGGCGAGAGTCCCGCTCTGGAGGTGCGAGGGAATGTAGGGATTGCGATGGCATTCAGGAAGGGGATTGGACCCCCCCTTTCGAGAGGAGGGGGCCGACGGCGACGGGGGGCCCCTCGCGAGCGGGCCTCTGGAGACTCAGGGTTCCGCTCGCCTGTGGACACGGGTATCCCAGGGAACCTCTGGGGGCGCCTAGAGGGAGTCCAGCCTCCGTTGCAGCGCCAGAGAGAAGGCAGGACGGCTCTCGCGTCGCTGCAGATCCCAAGGGCCCCGTCTCGCAAGGAGGGGGGCCCGGGGGACGCCCTCGCGGTGGTGTGGCGGGAAGCCCCGCTTTCTTGGCAGGTTGGCCCGGGGATCTCTCGGGGGACACCTGGAGTCGCCCGCAAGGAGTCAAGCCCCGTTTCGGAGCCGGAACAGGTGCCGGGGCATGCTCTCCATGCCCTGCAAGGGAAAAGCGCGCCTCCTCCCTCTATGGGCGTGGCCTCACGGGGGTGTTCTCGACTTGCGGCGGTGCATTCTCGAGTTGCGGCGGGTACCCCGGCCCGTCTCCCCCGTTAGCCCAGCGGGGTCGCCATGCCTCCTTTCGAGCGGACAGGGGACCGAGCAGCCTCGGGATTCGCCAGGAGGCGCTGCAGCGCCCTGGGTCCGCGTCAGGCATGGAGCTAGGACCCCTCGGGGGTCCCCGGAGGGGGGGAGGGGACAGGTATAACTGGCACCTGTGGGGGTGGCCTCCAGGGAGTCGAGGGGACTCAGCCTTTCTCCGTTCTCTCCGGTCACAGCCAAGGGCAATCGGGCTTCCCCTCGAATGCAGGGGCGAAGGTCGTCGTGCTCTTTTCCGCGCGGCGCAGGGGGAGTCCAGCCTCCGTTGCAGCGCCAGAGAGAAGGCAGGACTGCTCTCGAGTCGCTGCAGATCCCAAGGGCCCCGTCTCGGAAGGAGGGGCGCCCGGGGGACGCCCTCGCGGTGTGGCGGGAAGCCCCGCTTTCTTGGCAGGTTGGCCCGGGGATCTCGGGGGACACCTGGAGTCGCCCGCAAGGAGTCAAGCCCCGTTCGGAGCCGGAACAGGTGCCGGGGCATGCTCTCCATGCCCTGCAAGGGAAAAGCGCCTCCTCCCTCTATGGGCGTGGCCTCACGGGGTGTTCTCGACTTGCGGCGGTGCATTCTCGAGTTGCGGCGGGTACCCCGGCCCCCGTCTCCCCCGTTAGCCCAGCGGGTCGCCATGCCTCCTTTCGAGCGGACAGGGGCCCGAGCAGCCTCGGGATTCGCCAGGAGGCGCTGCAGCGCCTGGGTCCGCGTCAGGCATGGAGCTAGGACCCTCGGGGGTCCCCGGAGGGGGGGAGGGGACAGGTATAACTGGCACCTGTGGGGTGGCCTCCAGGGAGTCGAGGGGACTCAGCCTTTCTCTCCGGTCACAGCCAAGGGCAATCGGGCTTCCCCTCGAATGCAGGGGCGAAGGTCGTGCTTTTCCGCGCGGCGCAGGGGGAAGCGGGGTGGCCTCTCTGAATCGGGGGCGTGGCGCCTCGGGGAGCCTCTCTTGTTGCCTCTGAGAAGTCCAGGCCTCCTTTGACATCGCCAGGGGCTGCTGGGCTTCCCCTCGCCTCACGTCCAGGGAACTGGACTCGCTTGCCGATGGGGGTTCCTCGGGGACCTTTGGTCTTGCGGCCGGAACTGGCCCCTTGGGGCCTCTTCTCGAACCTCAGGAGAGGCGAGAGTCCCGCTCTGGAGGTGCGAGGGAATGTAGGGATTGCGATGGCATTCAGGAAGGGGATTGGACCCCCCTTTCGAGAGGAGGGGCCGACGGCGACGGGGGGCCCCTCGCGAGCGGCCTCTGGAGACTCAGGGTTCCGCTCGCCTGTGGACACGGGTATCCCAGGGAACCTCTGGGGGCGCCTAGAGGGAGTCCAGCCTCCGTTGCAGCGCCAGAGAGAAGGCAGGACGGCTCTCGCGTCGCGCTGCAGATCCCAAGGGCCCCGTCTCGCAAGGAGGGGGGCCCGGGGGACGCCCCTCGCGGTGTGGCGGGAAGCCCCGCTTTCTTGGCAGGTTGGCCCGGGGATCTCGGGGGACACCTGGAGTCGCCCGCAAGGAGTCAAGCCCCGTTCGGAGCCGGAACAGGTGCCGGGGCATGCTCTCCATGCCCTGCAAGGGAAAAGCGCCTCCTCCCTCTATGGGCGTGGCCTCAGGGGGGTGTTCTCGACTTGCGGCGGTGCATTCTCGAGTTGCGGCGGGTACCCCGGCCCGTCTCCCCCCGTTAGCCCAGCGGGGTCGCCATGCCATGCCTCCTTTCGAGCGGACAGGGGCCCGAGCAGCCCTCGGGATTCGCCAGGAGGCGCTGCAGCGCCCTGGGTCCGCGTCAGGCATGGAGCTAGGACCCTCGAGGGTCCCCGGAGGGGGGAGGGGACAGGTATAACTGGCACCTGTGGGGTGGCCTCCAGGGAGTCGAGGGGACTCAGCCTTTCTCTCCGGTCACAGCCAAGGGCAATCGGGCTTCCCCTCGAATGCAGGGGCGAAGGTCGTGTTTTTTTCCGCGCGGCGGCGCAGGGGAAGCGGGGGTGGCCTCTCTGAATCGGGGGCGTGGCGCCTCGGGGAGCCTCTCTTGTTGCCTCTGAGAAGTCCAGGCCTCCTTTGACATCGCCAGGGGCTGCTGGGCTTCCCCCCTCGCCTAAATCCAGGGAACTGGACTCGCTTGCCGATGGGGGTTCCTCGGGGACCTTTGGTCTTGCGGCCGGAACTGGCCCCTTGGGGCCTCTTCTCGAACCTCAGGAGAGGCGAGAGTCCCGCTCTGGAGGTGCGAGGGAATGTAGGGATTGCGATGGCATTCAGGAAGGGGAGGGGATTGGACCCCCCTTTCGAGAGGAGGGGCCGACGGCGACGGGGGGCCCCTCGCGAGCGGCCTCTGGAGACTCAGGGTTCCGCTCGCCTGTGGACACGGGTATCCCAGGGAACCTCTGGGGGCGCCTAGAGGGAGTCCAGCCTCCGTTGCAGCGCCAGAGAGAAGGCAGGACGGCTCTCGCGTCGCTGCAGATCCCAAGGGCCCCGTCTCGCAAGGAGGGGGGCCCGGGGGACGCCCCCTCGCGGTGTGGCGGGAAGCCCCGCTTTCTTGGCAGGTTGGCCCGGGGATCTCGGGGGACACCTGGAGTCGCCCGCAAGGAGTCAAGCCCCGTTCGGAGCCGGAGCCGGAACAGGTGCCGGGGCATGCTCTCCATGCCCTGCAAGGGAAAAGCGCCTCCTCCCTCTATGGGCGCGTGGCCTCACGGGGGTGTTCTCGACTTGCGGCGGTGCATTCTCGAGTTGCGGCGGGTACCCCGGCCCGTCTCCCCCGTTAGCCCAGCGGGGTCGCCATGCCCTCCTTTCGAGCGGACAGGGGCCCGAGCAGCCTCGGGATTCGCCAGGAGGCGCTGCAGCGCCCTGGGTCCGCGTCAGGCATGGAGCTAGGACCCTCGGGGGTCCCCGGAGGGGGGAGGGGACAGGTATAACTGGCACCTGTGGGGTGGCCTCCAGGGAGTCGAGGGGACTCAGCCTTTTCTTCTCTCCGGTCACAGCCAAGGGCAATCGGGCTTCCCCTCGAATGCAGGGGCGAAGGTCGTGCTTTTTTTCCGCGCGGCGCAGGGGGAAGCGGGGGTGGCCTCTCTGAATCGGGGGCGTGGCGCCTCGGGGAGCCTCTCTTGTTGCCTCTGAGAAGTCCAGGCCTCCTTTGACATCGCCAGGGGCTGCTGGGCTTCCCCTCGCCTCACGTCCAGGGAACTGGACTCGCTTGCCGATGGGGGTTCCTCGGGGACCTTTGGTCTTGCGGCCGGAACTGGCCCCTTGGGGCCTCTTCTCGAACCTCAGGAGAGGCGAGAGTCCCGCTCTGGAGGTGCGAGGGAATGTAGGGATTGCGATGGCATTCAGGAAGGGGATTGGACCCCCCCCCTTTCGAGAGGAGGGGCCGACGGCGACGGGGGGCCCCTCGCGAGCGGCCTCTGGAGACTCAGGGTTCCGCTCGCCTGTGGACACGGGTATCCCAGGGAACCTCTGGGGGCGCCTAGAGGGAGTCCAGCCTCCGTTGCAGCGCCAGAGAGAAGGCAGGACGGCTCTCGCGTCGCTGCAGATCCCAAGGGCCCCGTCTCGCAAGGGGGGGGGGCCCGGGGGACGCCCTCGCGGTGTGGCGGGAAGCCCCGCTTTCTTGGCAGGTTGGCCCGGGGATCTCGGGGGACACCTGGAGTCGCCCGCAAGGAGTCAAGCCCCGTTCGGAGCCGGAACAGGTGCCGGGGCATGCTCTCCATGCCCTGCAAGGGAAAAGCGCCTCCTCCCTCTATGGGCGTGGCCTCACGGGTGTTCTCGACTTGCGGCGGTGCATTCTCGAGTTGCGGCGGGTACCCCGGCCCGTCTCCCCCGTTAGCCCAGCGGGGTCGCCATGCCTCCTTTCGAGCGGACAGGGGCCCGAGCAGCCTCGGGATTCGCCAGGAGGCGCTGCAGCGCCCTGGGTCCGCGTCAGGCATGGAGCTAGGACCCTCGGGGGGGTCCCCGGAGGGGGGGAGGGGACAGGTATAACTGGCACCTGTGGGGTGGCCTCCAGGGAGTCGAGGGGACTCAGCCTTTCTCTCCGGTCACAGCCAAGGGCAATCGGGCTTCCCCTCGAATGCAGGGGCGAAGGTCGTGCTTTTCCGCGCGGCGCAGGGGGAAGCGGGGGTGGCCTCTCTGAATCGGGGGCGTGGCGCCTCGGGGAGCCTCTCTTGTTGCCTCTGAGAAGTCCAGGCCTCCTTTGACATCGCCAGGGGCTGCTGGGCTTCCCCTCGCCTCACGTCCAGGGAACTGGACTCGCTTGCCGATGGGGGTTCCTCGGGGACCTTTGGTCTTGCGGCCGGAACTGGCCCCTTGGGGCCTCTTCTCGAACCTCAGGAGAGGCGAGAGTCCCGCTCTGGAGGTGCGAGGGAATGTAGGGATTGCGATGGCATTCAGGAAGGGGATTGGACCCCCCTTTCGAGAGGAGGGGCCGACGGCGACGGGGGGCCCCTCGCGAGCGGCCTCTGGAGACTCAGGGTTCCGCTCGCCTGTGGACACGGGTATCCCAGGGAACCTCTGGGGGCGCCTAGAGGGAGTCCAGCCTCCGTTGCAGCGCCAGAGAGAAGGCAGGACGGCTCTCGCGTCGCTGCAGATCCCAAGGGCCCCGTCTCGCAAGGGGGGGGGGCCCGGGGGACGCCCTCGCGGTGTGGCGGGAAGCCCCGCTTTCTTGGCAGGTTGGCCCGGGGATCTCGGGGGACACCTGGAGTCGCCCGCAAGGAGTCAAGCCCCGTTCGGAGCCGGAACAGGTGCCGGGGCATGCTCTCCATGCCCTGCAAGGGAAAAGCGCCTCCTCCCTCTATGGGCGTGGCCTCACGGGGGTGTTCTCGACTTGCGGCGGTGCATTCTCGAGTTGCGGCGGGTACCCCGGCCCGTCTCCCCCGTTAGCCCAGCGGGGTCGCCATGCCTCCTTTCGAGCGGACAGGGGCCCGAGCAGCCTCGGGATTCGCCAGGAGGCGCTGCAGCGCCCTGGGTCCGCGTCAGGCATGGAGCTAGGACCCTCGGGGGTCCCCGGAGGGGGGGAGGGGACAGGTATAACTGGCACCTGTGGGGTGGCCTCCAGGGAGTCGAGGGGACTCAGCCTTTTCTCTCCGGTCACAGCCAAGGGCAATCGGGCTTCCCCTCGAATGCAGGGGCGAAGGTCGTGCTTTTTTTTTCCGCGCGGCGCAGGGGGAAGCGGGGGTGGCCTCTCTGAATCGGGGGCGTGGCGCCTCGGGGAGCCTCTCTTGTTGCCTCTGAGAAGTCCAGGCCTCCTTTGACATCGCCAGGGGCTGCTGGGCTTCCCCTCGCCTCACGTCCAGGGAACTGGACTCGCTTGCCGATGGGGGTTCCTCGGGGACCTTTGGTCTTGCGGCCGGAACTGGCCCCTTGGGGCCTCTTCTCGAACCTCAGGAGAGGCGAGAGAGTCCCGCTCTGGAGGTGCGAGGGAATGTAGGGATTGCGATGGCATTCAGGAAGGGGATTGGACCCCCCTTTCGAGAGGAGGGGCCGACGGCGACGGGGGGCCCCTCGCGAGCGGCCTCTGGAGACTCAGGGTTCCGCTCGCCTGTGGACACGGGTATCCCAGGGAACCTCTGGGGGGGCGCCTAGAGGGAGTCCAGCCTCCGTTGCAGCGCCAGAGAGAAGGCAGGACGGCTCTCGCGTCGCTGCAGATCCCAAGGGCCCCGTCTCGCAAGGAGGGGGGCCCGGGGGACGCCCTCGCGGTGTGGCGGGAAGCCCCGCTTTCTTGGCAGGTTGGCCCGGGGATCTCGGGGGACACCTGGAGTCGCCCGCAAGGAGTCAAGCCCCGTTCGGAGCCGGAACAGGTGCCGGGGCATGCTCTCCATGCCCTGCAAGGGAAAAGCGCCTCCTCCCTCTATGGGCGTGGCCTCACGGGGGTGTTCTCGACTTGCGGCGGTGCATTCTCGAGTTGCGGCGGGTACCCCGGCCCGTCTCCCCCGTTAGCCCAGCGGGGTCGCCATGCCTCCTTTCGAGCGGACAGGGGCCCGAGCAGCCTCGGGATTCGCCAGGAGGCGCTGCAGCGCCCTGGGTCCGCGTCAGGCATGGAGCTAGGACCCTCGGGGGGGTCCCCGGAGGGGGGGAGGGGACAGGTATAACTGGCACCTGTGGGGTGGCCTCCAGGGAGTCGAGGGGACTCAGCCTTTCTCTCCGGTCACAGCCAAGGGCAATCGGGCTTCCCCTCGAATGCAGGGGCGAAGGTCGTGCTTTTCCGCGCGGCGCAGGGGGAAGCGGGGGTGGCCTCTCTGAATCGGGGGCGTGGCGCCTCGGGGAGCCTCTCTTGTTGCCTCTGAGAAGTCCAGGCCTCCTTTGACATCGCCAGGGGCTGCTGGGCTTCCCCTCGCCTCACGTCCAGGGAACTGGACTCGCTTGCCGATGGGGGTTCCTCGGGGACCTTTGGTCTTGCGGCCGGAACTGGCCCCCTGGGGGCCTCTTCTCGAACCTCAGGAGAGGCGAGAGTCCCGCTCTGGAGGTGCGAGGGAATGTAGGGATTGCGATGGCATTCAGGAAGGGGATGGGACCCCCCCTTTCGAGAGGAGGGGCCGACGGCGACGGGGGGCCCCTCGCGAGCGGCCTCTGGAGACTCAGGGTTCCGCTCGCCTGTGGACACGGGTATCCCAGGGAACCTCTGGGGGCGCCTAGAGGGAGTCCAGCCTCCGTTGCAGCGCCAGAGAGAAGGCAGGACGGCTCTCGCGTCGCTGCAGATCCCAAGGGCCCCGTCTCGCAAGGAGGGGGGCCCGGGGGACGCCCTCGCGGTGTGGCGGGAAGCCCCGCTTTCTTGGCAGGTTGGCCCGGGGATCTCGGGGGACACCTGGAGTCGCCCGCAAGGAGTCAAGCCCCGTTCGGAGCCGGAACAGGTGCCGGGGCATGCTCTCCATGCCCTGCAAGGGAAAAGCGCCTCCTCCCTCTATGGGCGTGGCCTCACGGGGGTGTTCTCGACTTGCGGCGGTGCATTCTCGAGTTGCGGCGGGTACCCCGGCCCGTCTCCCCCGTTAGCCCAGCGGGGTCGCCATGCCTCCTTTCGAGCGGACAGGGGCCCGAGCAGCCTCGGGATTCGCCAGGAGGCGCTGCAGCGCCCTGGGTCCGCGTCAGGCATGGAGCTAGGACCCCGGGGGTCCCCGGAGGGGGGGAGGGGACAGGTATAACTGGCACCTGTGGGGTGGCCTCCAGGGAGTCGAGGGGACTCAGCCTTTCTCTCCGGTCACAGCCAAGGGCAATCGGGCTTCCCCTCGAATGCAGGGGCGAAGGTCGTGCTTTTCCGCGCGGCGCAGGGGGAAGCGGGGGTGGCCTCTCTGAATCGGGGGCGTGGCGCCTCGGGGAGCCTCTCTTGTTGCCTCTGAGAAGTCCAGGCCTCCTTTGACATCGCCAGGGGCTGCTGGGCTTCCCCTCGCCTCACGTCCAGGGAACTGGACTCGCTTGCCGATGGGGGTTCCTCGGGGACCTTTGGTCTTGCGGCCGGAACTGGCCCCTTGGGGCCTCTTCTCGAACCTCAGGAGAGGCGAGAGTCCCGCTCTGGAGGTGCGAGGGAATGTAGGGATTGCGATGGCATTCAGGAAGGGGATTGGACCCCCCTTTCGAGAGGAGGGGCCGACGGCGACGGGGGGCCCCTCGCGAGCGGCCTCTGGAGACTCAGGGTTCCGCTCGCCTGTGGACACGGGTATCCCAGGGAACCTCTGGGGGCGCCTAGAGGGAGTCCAGCCTCCGTTGCAGCAGCGCCAGAGAGAAGGCAGGACGGCTCTCGCGTCGCTGCAGATCCCAAGGGCCCCGTCTCGCAAGGAGGGGCCCGGGGGACGCCCTCGCGGTGTGGCGGGAAGCCCCGCTTTCTTGGCAGGTTGGCCCGGGGATCTCGGGGGACACCTGGAGTCGCCCGCAAGGAGTCAAGCCCCGTTCGGAGCCGGAACAGGTGCCGGGGCATGCTCTCCATGCCCTGCAAGGGAAAAGCGCCTCCTCCCTCTATGGGCGTGGCCTCACGGGGGTGTTCTCGACTTGCGGCGGTGCATTCTCGAGTTTGCGGGTACCCCGGCCCGTCTCCCCCGTTAGCCCAGCGGGGTCGCCATGCCTCCTTTCGAGCGGACAGGGGCCCGAGCAGCCTCGGGATTCGCCAGGAGGCGCTGCAGCGCCCTGGGTCCGCGTCAGGCATGGAGCTAGGACCCTCGGGGGTCCCCGGAGGGGGGGAGGGGACAGGTATAACTGGCACCTGTGGGGTGGCCTCCAGGGAGTCGAGGGGACTCAGCCTTTCTCTCCGGTCACAGCCAAGGGCAATCGGGCTTCCCCTCGAATGCAGGGGCGAAGGTCGTGCTTTTTTCCGCGCGCGCGCAGGGGGAAGCGGGTTGTCCTCTCTGAATCGGGGGCGTGGCGCCTCGGGAGCCTCTCTTGTTGCCTCTGAGAAGTCCAGGCCTCCTTTGACATCGCCAGGGGCTGCTGGGCTTCCCCTCGCCTCACGTCCAGGGAACTGGACTCGCTTGCCGATGGGGGTTCCTCGGGGACCTTTGGTCTTGCGGCCGGAACTGGCCCCCTTGGGCCTCTTCTCGAACCTCAGGAGAGGCGAGAGTCCCGCTCTGGAGGTGCGAGGGAATGTAGGGATTGCGATGGCATTCAGGAAGGGGATTGGACCCCCCTTTCGAGAGGAGGGGCCGACGGCGACGGGGGGCCCCTCGCGAGCGGCCTCTGGAGACTCAGGGTTCCGCTCGCCTGTGGACACGGGTATCCCAGGGAACCTCTGGGGGCGCCTAGAGGGAGACCAGCCTCCGTTGCACCGCCAGAGAGAAGGCAGGGGACGGCTCTCGCGTCGCTGCAGATCCCAAGGGCCCCGTCTCGCAAGGAGGGGGGCCCGGGGGACGCCCTCGCGGTGTGGCGGGAAGCCCCGCTTTCTTGGCAGGTTGGCCCGGGGATCTCGGGGGACACCTGGAGTCGCCCGCAAGGAGTCAAGCCCCGTTCGGAGCCGGAACAGGTGCCGGGGCATGCTCTCCATGCCCTGCAAGGGAAAAGCGCCTCCTCCCTCTATGGGCGTGGCCTCACGGGGGTGTTCTCGACTTGCGGCGGTGCATTCTCGAGTTGCGGCGGGTACCCCGGCCCGTCTCCCCCGTTAGCCCAGCGGGGTCGCCATGCCTCCTTTCGAGCGGACAGGGGCCCGAGCAGCCTCGGGATTCGCCAGGAGGCGCTGCACCGCCCTGGGTCCGCGTCAGGCATGGAGCTAGGACCCTCGGGGGTCCCCGGAGAGGGGGAGGGGACAGGTATAACTGGCACCTGTGGGGTGGCCTCCAGGGAGTCGAGGGGACTCAGCCTTTCTCTCCGGTCACAGCCAAGGGCAATCGGGCTTCCCCTCGAATGCAGGGGCGAAGGTCGTGCTTTTCCGCGCGGCGCAGGGGGAAGCGGGGGTGGCCTCTCTGAATCGGGGGCGTGGCGCCTCGGGGAGCCTCTCTTGTTGCCTCTGAGAAGTCCAGGCCTCCTTTGACATCGCCAGGGGCTGCTGGGCTTCCCCTCGCCTCACGTCCAGGGAACTGGACTCGCTTGCCGATGGGGGTTCCTCGGGGACCTTTGGTCTTGCGGCCGGAACTGGCCCCTTGGGGCCTCTTCTCGAACCTCAGGAGAGGCGAGAGTCCCGCTCTGGAGGTGCGAGGGAATGTAGGGATTGCGATGGCATTCAGGAAGGGGATTGGACCCCCCTTTCGAGAGGAGGGGCCGACGGCGACGGGGGGCCCCTCGCGAGCGGCCTCTGGAGACTCAGGGTTCCGCTCGCCTGTGGACACGGGTATCCCAGGGAACCTCTGGGGGCGCCTAGAGGGAGTCCAGCCTCCGTTGCAGCGCCAGAGAGAAGGCAGGACGGCTCTCGCGTCGCTGCAGATCCCAAGGGCCCCGTCTCGCAAGGAGGGGGGCCCGGGGGACGCCCTCGCGGTGTGGCGGGAAGCCCCGCTTTCTTGGCAGGTTGGCCCGGGGATCTCGGGGGACACCTGGAGTCGCCCGCAAGGAGTCAAGCCCCGTTCGGAGCCGGAACAGGTGCCGGGGCATGCTCTCCATGCCCTGCAAGGGAAAAGCGCCTCCTCCCTCTATGGGCGTGGCCTCACGGGGGTGTTCTCGACTTGCGGCGGTGCATTCTCGAGTTGCGGCGGGTACCCCGGCCCGTCTCCCCCGTTAGCCCAGCGGGGTCGCCATGCCTCCTTTCGAGCGGACAGGGGCCCGAGCAGCCTCGGGATTCGCCAGGAGGCGCTGCACCGCCCTGGGTCCGCGTCAGGCATGGAGCTAGGACCCTCGGGGGTCCCCGGAGAGGGGGAGGGGACAGGTATAACTGGCACCTGTGGGGTGGCCTCCAGGGAGTCGAGGGGACTCAGCCTTTCTCTCCGGTCACAGCCAAGGGCAATCGGGCTTCCCCTCGAATGCAGGGGCGAAGGTCGTGCTTTTCCGCGCGGCGCAGGGGGAAGCGGGGGTGGCCTCTCTGAATCGGGGGCGTGGCGCCTCGGGGAGCCTCTCTTGTTGCCTCTGAGAAGTCCAGGCCTCCTTTGACATCGCCAGGGGCTGCTGGGCTTCCCCTCGCCTCACGTCCAGGGAACTGGACTCGCTTGCCGATGGGGGTTCCTCGGGGACCTTTGGTCTTGCGGCCGGAACTGGCCCCTTGGGGCCTCTTCTCGAACCTCAGGAGAGGCGAGAGTCCCGCTCTGGAGGTGCGAGGGAATGTAGGGATTGCGATGGCATTCAGGAAGGGGATTGGACCCCCCTTTCGAGAGGAGGGGCCGACGGCGACGGGGGGCCCCTCGCGAGCGGCCTCTGGAGACTCAGGGTTCCGCTCGCCTGTGGACACGGGTATCCCAGGGAACCTCTGGGGGCGCCTAGAGGGAGTCCAGCCTCCGTTGCAGCGCCAGAGAGAAGGCAGGACGGCTCTCGCGTCGCTGCAGATCCCAAGGGCCCCGTCTCGCAAGAAGGGGGGGCCCGGGGGACGCCCTCGCGGTGTGGCGGGAAGCCCCGCTTTCTTGGCAGGTTTGGCCGGGGATCTCGGGGGACACCTGGAGTCGCCCGCAAGGAGTCAAGCCCCGTTCGGAGCCGGAACAGGTGCCGGGGCATGCTCTCCATGCCCTGCAAGGGAAAAGCGCCTCCTCCCTCTATGGGCGTGGCCTCACGGGGGTGTTCTCGACTTGCGGCGGTGCATTCTCGAGTTGCGGCGGGTACCCCGGCCCGTCTCCCCCGTTAGCCCAGCGGGGTCGCCATGCCTCCTTTCGAGCGGACAGGGGCCCGAGCAGCCTCGGGATTCGCCAGGAGGCGCTGCAGCGCCCTGGTCCGCGTCAGGCATGGAGCTAGGACCCTCGGGGGTCCCCGGAGGGGGGGAGGGGACAGGTATAACTGGCACCTGTGGGGTGGCCTCCAGGGAGTCGAGGGGACTCAGCCTTTCTCTCCGGTCACAGCCAAGGGCAATCGGGCTTCCCCTCGAATGCAGGGGCGAAGGTCGTGCTTTTCCGCGCGGCGCAGGGGAAGCGGGGGTGGCCTCTCTGAATCGGGGGCGTGGCGCCTCGGGGAGCCTCTCTTGTTGCCTCTGAGAAGTCCAGGCCTCCTTTGACATCGCCAGGGGCTGCTGGGCTTCCCCTCGCCTCACGTCCAGGGAACTGGACTCGCTTGCCGATGGGGGTTCCTCGGGGACCTTTGGTCTTGCGGCCGGAACTGGCCCCTTGGGCCTCTTCTCGAACCTCAGGAGAGGCGAGGTCCCGCTCTGGAGGTGCGAGGGAATGTAGGGATTGCGATGGCATTCAGGAAGGGGATTGGACCCCCCTTTCGAGAGGAGGGGCCGACGGCGACGGGGGGCCCCTCGCGAGCGGGCCTCTGGAGACTCAGGGTTCCGCTCGCCTGTGGACACGGGTATCCCAGGGAACCTCTGGGGGCGCCTAGAGGGAGTCCAGCCTCCGTTGCAGCGCCAGAGAGAAGGCAGGACGGCTCTCGCGTCGCTGCAGATCCCAAGGGCCCCGTCTCGCAAGGAGGGGGCCCGGGGGACGCCCTCCCGTGTGTGTGGCGGGAAGCCCCGCTTTCTTGGCAGGTTGGCCCGGGGATCTCGGGGGACACCTGGAGTCGCCCGCAAGGAGTCAAGCCCCGTTCGGAGCCGGAACAGGTGCCGGGGCATGCTCTCCATGCCCTGCAAGGGAAAAGCGCCTCCTCCCTCTTTGGGCGTGGCCTCACGGGGGTGTTCTCGACTTGCGGCGGTGCATTCTCGAGTTGCGGCGGTACCCCCCGGCCCGTCTCCCCCGTTTAGCCCAGCGGGGTCGCCATGCCTCCTTTCGAGCGGACAGGGGCCCGAGCAGCCTCGGGATTCGCCAGGAGGCGCTGCAGCGCCCTGGGTCCGCGTCAGGCATGGAGCTAGGACCCTCGGGGGTCCCCGGAGGGGGGAGGGGACAGGTATAACTGGCACCTGTGGGGTGGCCTCCAGGGAGTCGAGGGGACTCAGCCTTTCTCTCCGGTCACAGCCAAGCCAAGGGCAATCGGGCTTCCCCTCGAATGCAGGGGCGAAGGTCGTGCTTTTCCGCGCGGCGCAGGGGGAAGCGGGGGTGGCCTCTCTGAATCGGGGGCGTGGCGCCTCGGGGAGCCTCTCTTGTTGCCTCTGAGAAGTCCAGGCCTCCTTTGACATCGCCAGGGGCTGCTGGGCTTCCCCTCGCCTCACGTCCAGGAACTGGACTCGCTTGCCGATGGGGTTCCTCGGGGGACCTTTGGTCTTGCGGCCGGAACTGGCCCCTTGGGGCCTCTTCTCGAACCTCAGGAGAGGCGAGAGTCCCGCTCTGGAGGTGCGAGGGAATGTAGGGATTGCGATGGCATTCAGGAAGGGGATTGGACCCCCCTTTCGAGAGGAGGGGCCGACGGCGACGGGGGGCCCCTCGCGAGCGGCCTCTGGAGACTCAGGGTTCCGCTCGCCTGTGGACACGGGTATCCCAGGGAACCTCTGGGGGCGCCTAGAGGGAGTCCAGCCTCCGTTGCAGCGCCAGAGAGAAGGCAGGACGGCTCTCGCGTCGCTGCAGATCCCAAGGGCCCCGTCTCGCAAGAAGGGGGGCCCGGGGGACGCCCTCGCGGTGTGGCGGGAAGCCCCGCTTTCTTGGCAGGTTGGCCCGGGGATCTCGGGGGACACCTGGAGTCGCCCGCAAGGAGTCAAGCCCCGTTCGGAGCCGGAACAGGTGCCGGGGCATGCTCTCCATGCCCTGCAAGGGAAAAGCGCCTCCTCCCTCTATGGGCGTGGCCTCACGGGGGTGTTCTCGACTTGCGGCGGTGCATTCTCGAGTTGCGGCGGGTACCCCGGCCCGTCTCCCCCGTTAGCCCAGCGGGGTCGCCATGCCTCCTTTCGAGCGGACAGGGGCCCGAGCAGCCTCGGGATTCGCCAGGAGGCGCTGCAGCGCCCTGGGTCCGCGTCAGGCATGGAGCTAGGACCCTCGGGGGGTCCCCGGAGGGGGGGAGGGGACAGGTATAACTGGCACCTGTGGGGTGGCCTCCAGGGAGTCGAGGGGACTCAGCCTTTCTCTCCGGTCACAGCCAAGGGCAATCGGGCTTCCCCTCGAATGCAGGGGCGAAGGTCGTGCTTTTCCGCGCGGCGCAGGGGGAAGCGGGGGTGGCCTCTCTGAATCGGGGGCGTGGCGCCTCGGGGAGCCTCTCTTGTTGCCTCTGAGAAGTCCAGGCCTCCTTTGACATCGCCAGGGGCTGCTGGGCTTCCCCTCGCCTCACGTCCAGGGAACTGGACTCGCTTGCCGATGGGGGTTCCTCGGGGACCTTTGGTCTTGCGGCCGGAACTGGCCCCTTGGGGCCTCTTCTCGAACCTCAGGAGAGGCGAGAGTCCCGCTCTGGAGGTGCGAGGGAATGTAGGGATTGCGATGGCATTCAGGAAGGGGATTGGACCCCCCTTTCGAGAGGAGGGGCCGACGGCGACGGGGGGCCCCTCGCGAGCGGCCTCTGGAGACTCAGGGTTCCGCTCGCCTGTGGACACGGGTATCCCAGGGAACCTCTGGGGGCGCCTAGAGGGAGTCCAGCCTCCGTTGCAGCGCCAGAGAGAAGGCAGGACGGCTCTCGCGTCGCTGCAGATCCCAAGGGCCCCGTCTCGCAAGAAGGGGGGCCCGGGGGACGCCCTCGCGGTGTGGCGGGAAGCCCCGCTTTCTTGGCAGGTTGGCCCGGGGATCTCGGGGGACACCTGGAGTCGCCCGCAAGGAGTCAAGCCCCGTTCGGAGCCGGAACAGGTGCCGGGGCATGCTCTCCATGCCCTGCAAGGGAAAAGCGCCTCCTCCCTCTTTGGGCGTGGCCTCACGGGGGTGTTCTCGACTTGCGGCGGTGCATTCTCGAGTTGCGGCGGGTACCCCGGCCCGTCTCCCCCGTTAGCCCAGCGGGGTCGCCATGCCTCCTTTCGAGCGGACAGGGGCCCGAGCAGCCTCGGGATTCGCCAGGAGGCGCTGCAGCGCCCTGGGTCCGCGTCAGGCATGGAGCTAGGACCCTCGGGGGGTCCCCGGAGGGGGGGAGGGGACAGGTATAACTGGCACCTGTGGGGTGGCCTCCAGGGAGTCGAGGGGACTCAGCCTTTCTCTCCGGTCACAGCCAAGGGCAATCGGGCTTCCCCTCGAATGCAGGGGCGAAGGTCGTGCTTTTCCGCGCGGCGCAGGGGGAAGCGGGGGTGGCCTCTCTGAATCGGGGGCGTGGCGCCTCGGGGAGCCTCTCTTGTTGCCTCTGAGAAGTCCAGGCCTCCTTTGACATCGCCAGGGGCTGCTGGGCTTCCCCTCGCCTCACGTCCAGGGAACTGGACTCGCTTGCCGATGGGGGTTCCTCGGGGACCTTTGGTCTTGCGGCCGGAACTGGCCCCTTGGGGCCTCTTCTCGAACCTCAGGAGAGGCGAGAGTCCCGCTCTGGAGGTGCGAGGGAATGTAGGGATTGCGATGGCATTCAGGAAGGGGATTGGACCCCCCTTTCGAGAGGAGGGGCCGACGGCGACGGGGGGCCCCTCGCGAGCGGCCTCTGGAGACTCAGGGTTCCGCTCGCCTGTGGACACGGGTATCCCAGGGAACCTCTGGGGGCGCCTAGAGGGAGTCCAGCCTCCGTTGCAGCGCCAGAGAGAAGGCAGGACGGCTCTCGCGTCGCTGCAGATCCCAAGGGCCCCGTCTCGCAAGAAGGGGGGCCCGGGGGACGCCCTCGCGGTGTGGCGGGAAGCCCCGCTTTCTTGGCAGGTTGGCCCGGGGATCTCGGGGGACACCTGGAGTCGCCCGCAAGGAGTCAAGCCCCGTTCGGAGCCGGAACAGGTGCCCGGGGCATGCTCTCCATGCCCTGCAAGGGAAAAGCGCCTCCTCCCTCTATGGGCGTGGCCTCACGGGGGTGTTCTCGACTTGCGGCGGTGCATTCTCGAGTTGCGGCGGGTACCCCGGCCCGTCTCCCCCGTTAGCCCAGCGGGGTCGCCATGCCTCCTTTCGAGCGGACAGGGGCCCGAGCAGCCTCGGGATTCGCCAGGAGGCGCTGCAGCGCCCTGGGTCCGCGTCAGGCATGGAGCTAGGACCCTCGGGGGTCCCCGGAGGGGGGGGGGACAGGTATAAACTGGCACCTGTGGGGGTGGCCTCCAGGGAGTCGAGGGGACTCAGCCTTTCTCTCCGGTCACAGCCAAGGGGCAATCGGGCTTCCCCTCGAATGCAGGGGCGAAAGGTCGTGCTTTTCCGCGCGGCGCAGGGGGAAGCGGGGGGGGGCCTCTCTGAATCGGGGGCGTGGCGCCTCGGGGAGCCTTCCCCTCGCCTCACGTCCAGGGAACTGGACTCGCTTGCCGATGGGGGTTCCGGGGGAACCTTTGGTCTTGCGGGCGCAAGGAACCTGGCCTACCCTTGGGGGGTGGGCCATGTGGCGTCGTCTTTCTTCTCGAACCTCAGGAGAGGCGAGAGTCCCGCTCTGGAGGTGCGAGGGAATGTAGGGATTGCGATGGCATTCAGGAAGGGGATTGGACCCCCCTTTCGAGAGGAGACCCCCCCCCCCCAAAACACACACCCCCCCCACACCCCCCCCTTGAGTCCACCCCAACAGGTTTTGGCCAGTTATGACCCCCCCCCCCCCCCCTCCATATTGGGACCCCCACCGAGGCCTCCTAGCTCCACCCCTGGACCCCCCACAGCTGCCCTGGGGAGAGTAGCGCCACCTGGGAACCCCCAGCGCTTCTCCCCCCCCCTCCCGCTAGAAAGCCCGAGGCGACCCCCACACCGTGCCCACCACTCCTACAACACCCACCCAACCGCCACCCACTGCCACCCCAAAACCCAGAGCCGCACCCACCCCCCCACAAAACGAGGGCCCACACCTAGCCCCCCCACCAACATCCCGAATGCAACCCCACAACTCGAGTACAGGCACTTAACCCCCCAACGGGAACACCCCCCTCAAAAACACCCACCAAACCCCACACCTCTCGGGATCCACTGGCAGGCCCCTGCCAAGGCCCAAGCCTTTACCCCTTGCCAACACCCCCATCCAAACCCCCGCGAGGACCACCCCACCCGCCCCCCGGCCCAACGTAATCACATCCCACTCAACAAGTGCGGCCCTTGACTTCCCCCCCCCCCTGTAAACGAAGGCCAAACCCCTCACCCTTTCCCCCCACAGTCCCCCCACCCCCAAACCCCCCACTCCCCCCGACCCCACCCTTCCTCATCTGCCCCACCCCCTAGCAGCCCACCACACCCAGCACCCCCCCCCCCGCCACCTAGCGATTCACACTGCCCCCCCCCCCAAAAGCCAGCGACAAAGGGACCGCTACTATCTTGATTTTTTTCTCTAGCACAAGCAAGCCTTTTATTCTTCTCATTACTGAAATCTTTATCTATTCTCTGCCCAACCCACACCTGCAGTATCTCCCCCCACCACGCGACGTATGACATATCCAGGAGGAGGCCCAGCCCCCTCTTATTGCACTCACCAGCCCTCCGCCTAATATCACGATTCTTTATAGATCCAAATCTCCTTAATCTTGCTCTCTCTGATCTTGATTTTCTTTGTCTCACCTATCTAATAATCATCACTTAATGATCAATCAATCTCCTCCAAATCAACAATAATCTCATCTCTTTTTTGCCTGCCTACCGCCCCTGCACCCCGCCTAACCACAATCCTAGGCGCCCCCAGAGGTTCCTGGGATACCCGGTGTCCACAGGCTAGTGCGCAAACTCTGAGTCTCCAGATAGGCCGCTCGCTGAGGCGCGCCCGACGGTCGCCGTCGGCCCACCCTCCCTGCTCGACCAACAACGGCCCGGCCGGTCACTATCAATCCCTTCCTGAATGCCATCGCAATCCCTACAGTTTCCCTCGCACCCTTCCCAGCAGCTGGGATCTCATCGCTCACTCCTGAGGTTCAGAGAGCTAGGTGCCCAAGGCCTTGCCAGTTCCGGCCCCCCCCGCCCCCCCGCCAAGACTCCACACCGAGTCGCCGTCCCCGCATCGGTACCCACACATCGCGCCCAAGCCCGACCGTCACCCCCACCCGACCCCGCCGCTTCCCACCCCCCGAGGGGAAGCCCCACCCCCCCCCCCCCCCGATGTCCCACCCCCCCCCACCCCCCCCCCCCCAGCCCCCCCGCCCCCCGAGCCCACCCCCACCCGAGCCCCCCACCCCACCACCGCCCCCTGGCACGCCGCCACCCCCCCGCCCCCCCCCCACCCACGCGTGCTCAAGCACGACCTTCCCCCCTGCATTCGAGAAACACACGATTGCCCTTGGCTGTGACCGAGAGAACCCCTGACATGCCTCAACCTCCCTGGAGTCCATACCCCACAGGTGCGGACTCAGAACATGGTCACCTCACCCCCCACCTGACAACCCCCTCGGTTCCTAGCACCCATGCCTGAACGCGGACCCAGCGCCCACTAGCGCCCTCTGGCGATCCCGAGTCGCTGCGCGGTCCCCTGTGTCCTCTCCAAAAGGTGACACTACGCCCCCCACTGGGACTTAACCTGGGAGACGCGCAACGGGGTACCCCGCTTCCCTCCTGCGCCTCGCTGGAAAAGCACGACCGCAAGTCGAGAACTGCCCCCGTGGAGGAAGCTCCGATTAGAGATTGGAGGGGCTTTTTCCCCCCTTGCAGAGAAAGGCTGAGCATGCCCCGGCACCTGTTCCGGCCCGAACGAGGCTTTACTCCTTGCGGGTGACTCACAGATGTCCTACGAGATCTCCGGGCCAAACCTGCCTCTGCCCACCCGGGGGCTACGAGGCCACCAACCGCGGGTTCACTCCCCCGGTTCCATGCCCTGACACGCACGGGCCCTGGGCGATCTGCCAGCGACGCCACAGCCGTCCCCTGCTTCCCTCTCTGGTAACTTCCCAACGCAGGCTGACTCGCTCTAGGCGCCACCTGATTTCCCTGGGATACTCTGTCGATAAGGAGCATCGCGCGACCCCGCTGGGGTCCTCCACTAGCCGACGCGCTTCGACCGAGCGCGACTCTTCCGCGTCGATTCACCGAGGCGCATCATCTACTCGTCGTCTTACATGCTAGACTATACGCCCTGCAAGTCCAGCCTCGTACCCCCCCCGATAGAGGCACGATTGCCCATGGCTGTGACTGGCCCGAAACGCTGTGTACCCACGACTTCCTTGCAGCGCACTGGATAGAGCATCGCCCGTTTATTGGCCACCCTGCCATTCCCGGAAGTCACGAAACTCTGCTAGGGTCCTGGAGCGTGCATGCTTGACGGGTGGTCACTAGCCAGGTCCGTATGCCCACGCCAGATCAGACCGAAGATCCCCGGGCCAACCTGCCAGAAAGAGAGCGGGGCTTCCCGCCACACCGCGAGGGCGTCCCCCGGGCCCCCCTCCTTGCGAGACGGGGCCCTTGGGATCTGCAGCGACGCGAGAGCCGTCCTGCCTTCTCTCTGGCGCTGCAACGGAGGCTGGACTCCCTCTAGGGCCCCCCAGAGGTTCCCTGGGATAAACCGTGTCCACAGGCGAGCGGAACCCCTGAGTCTCCAGAGGCCGCTCGCGAGGGGCCCCCCCGTCGCCGTCGGGCCCCTCCTCTCGAAAGGGGGGTCCAATCCCCTTCCTGAATGCCATCGCAATCCCTACATTCCCTCGCACCTCCAGAGCGGGACTCTCGCCTCTCCTGAGGTTCGAGAAGAGGCCCAAGGGGGCCAGTTCCGGCCGCAAGACCAAAGGTCCCCGAGGAACCCCCATCGGCAAGCGAGTCCAGTTCCCTGGACGTGAGGCGAGGGGAAGCCCAGCAGCCCCTGGCGATGTCAAAGGAGGCCTGGACTTCTCAGAGGCAACAAGAGAGGCTCCCCGAGGCGCCACGCCCCCGATTCAGAGAGGCCACCCCCGCTTCCCCCTGCGCCGCGCGGAAAAGCACGACCTTCGCCCCTGCATTCGAGGGGAAGCCCGATTGCCCTTGGCTGTGACCGGAGAGAAAGGCTGAGTCCCCTCGACTCCCTGGAGGCCACCCCACAGGTGCCAGTTATACCTGTCCCCTCCCCCCCTCCGGGGACCCCCGAGGGTCCTAGCTCCATGCCTGACGCGGACCCAGGGCGCGCTGCAGCGCCTCCTGGCGAATCCGAGGCTGCTCGGGCCCCTGTCCGCTCGAAAGGAGGCATGGCGACCCCGCTGGGCTAACGGGGGAGACGGGCCGGGGTACCCGCCGCAACTCGAGGAATGCACCGCCGCAAGTCGAGAACACCCCCGTGAGGCCACGCCCATAGAGGGAGGAGGCGCTTTTCCCTTGCAGGGGCATGGAGAGCATGCCCCGGCACCTGTTCCGGCTCGACCGAACGGGGCTTGACTCCTTGCGGGCGACTCCAGGTGTCCCCCGAGATCCCCCGGGCCAACCTGCCAAAGAAAGCGGGGCTTCCCGCCACACCGCGAGGGCGTCCCCCGGGGCCCCCTCCTTGCGAGACGGGGCCCTTGGGATCTGCAGCGACGCGAGAGCCGTCCTGCCTTCTCTCTGGCGCTGCAACGGAGGCTGGACTCCTCTAGGCGCCCCCAGAGGTTCCCTGGGATACCCGTGTCCACAGGCGAGCGGAACCCTGAGTCTCCAGAGGCCGCTCGCGAGGGGCCCCCCCGTCGTCGCCGTCGGCCCCTCCTCTCGAAAGGGGGGTCCAATCCCCTTCCTGAATGCCATCGCAATCCCTACATTCCCTCGCACCTCCAGAGCGGGACTCTCGCCTCTCCTGAGGTTCGAGAAGAGGCCCCAAGGGGCCAGTTCCGGCCGCAAGACCAAAGGTCCCCGAGGGGAACCCCCATCGGCAAGCGAGTCCAGTTCCCTGGACGTGAGGCGAGGGGAAGCCCAGCAGCCCCTGGCGATGTCAAAGGAGGCCTGGACTTCTCAGAGGCAACAAGAGAGGCTCCCCGAGGCGCCACGCCCCCGATTCAGAGAGGCCACCCCCGCTTCCCCCTGCGCCGCGCGGAAAAGCACGACCTTCGCCCCTGCATTCGAGGGGAAGCCCGATTGCCCTTGGCTGTGACCGGAGAGAGAAAGGCTGAGTCCCCTCGACTCCCTGGAGGCCACCCCACAGGTGCCAGTTATACCTGTCCCCTCCCCCCCTCCGGGGACCCCCGAGGGTCCTAGCTCCATGCCTGACGCGGACCCAGGGCGCTGCAGCGCCTCCTGGCGAATCCCGAGGCTGCTCGGGCCCCTGTCCGCTCGAAAGGAGGCATGGCGACCCCGCTGGGCTAAACGGGGGAGACGGGCCGGGGTACCCGCCGCAACTCGAGAATGCACCGCCGCAAGTCGAGAACACCCCCGTGAGGCCACGCCCATAGAGGGAGGAGGCGCTTTTCCCTTGCAGGGCATGGAGAGCATGCCCCGGCACCTGTTCCCCGGCTCCGAACGGGGCTTGACTCCTTGCGGGCGGACTCCAGTTGTCCCCCGAGATCCCCGGGCCAACCTGCCAAGAAAGCGGGGCTTCCCGCCACAGACGCGAGGGCGGTCCCCCGGGCCCCCCTCCTTGCGAGACGGGGCCCTTGGGATCTGCAGCGACGCGCGAGAGCCGTCCTGCCTTCTCTCTGGCGCTTGCAACGGAGGCTGGACTCCCTCTAGGCGCCCCCCCAGAGGTTCCCTGGGATACCCGTGTCCACAGGCGAGCGGAACCCTGAGTCTCCAGAGGCCGCTCGCGAGGGGCCCCCCCCCCCCGTCGCGTCGGCCCCTCCTCTCGAAAGGGGGGTCCAATCCCCTTCCTGAATGCCATCGCAATCCCTACCTACAATCGCTCCTCGACCGGTGGTTGTGGAACCCTCGGCCTCTCCTGAGGTTATCTGAGAAGAGGCCCCAAGGGACCCGTTCCGGGCCGCAAGACCAAAGGTGCCGCGAGGAACCCCCCACTCGTCAAGCGAGTCCAGTTCCCTGGACGTGAGGCGAGGGGACGCCCAGCAGCCCCTCGGGCGATGTCAAAGGAGGCCGTGGACTTCACAGAGGCAACAATGAAGAGGCTCCCCGATGCGCCACGCCCCCGATTCAGAGAGAGGCCACGCCCTGCTTCCCCCTGCGCCGCGGCGGAAAAGCACGACCTACGCCCTGCATTCGAGCGGAAGCCCGAATTGCCTTGGCTGTGACCGGAGAGAAAGGGGCAGAGCCCTCGACTCCCGGAGGCCACCCACAGTGCCGGTTATACCTGATCCCCTACCACCCCCTCATGGGACCCCCAGCGGGTCCAAGCCCATGCCTGACGCGGACCCCAGGGCGCTGCAGCGCCTCCTGGCGAATCCCGAGGCTGCTCGTGCCCCTGTACCGCCTCGAAAGGGAGGCATGCGACCCCGCCTGGGCTAACGGAGACGGCCGTGGGGGGGGTACCCGCCGCAAACTCGAAGAATGCACCGCCGCAAGTCGAGAACACCCCGTGTGAGGCCACGCCCATAGAGGGAGGAGGCGCTTTTTCCCTTGCAGGGCATGGAGAGCATGCCCCGGCACCTGTTCCGGCTCCGAACGGGGCTTGACTCCTTGCGGGCGACTCCAGGTGTCCCCCGAGATCCCCGGGCCAACCTGCCAAGAAAGCGGGGCTTCCCGCCACACCGCGAGGGGCGTCCCCCGGGCCCCCCTCCTTGCGAGACGGGGCCCTTGGGATCTGCAGCGACGCGAGAGCCGTCCTGCCTTCTCTCTGGCGCTGCAACGGAGGCTGGACTCCCTCTAGGCGCCCCCAGAGGTTCCCTGGGATACCCGTGTCCACAGGCGAGCGGAACCCTGAGTCTCCAGAGGGCCGCTCGCGAGGGGCCCCCCGTCGCCGTCGGCCCCTCCTCTCGAAAGGGGGGTCCAATCCCCTTCCTGAATGCCATCGCAATCCCTACATTCCCTCGCACCTCCAGAGCGGGACTCTCGCCTCTCCTGAGGTTCGAGAAGAGGCCCCAAGGGGCCAGTTCCGGCCGCAAGACCAAAGGTCCCCGAGGAACCCCCATCGGCAAGCGAGTCCAGTTCCCTGGACGTGAGGCGAGGGGAAGCCCAGCAGCCCCTGGCGATGTCAAAGGAGGCCTGGACTTCTCAGAGGCAACAAGAGAGGCTCCCCGAGGCGCCACGCCCCCGATTCAGAGAGGCCACCCCCGCTTCCCCCTGCGCGCCGCGCGGGAAAAGCACGACCTTCGCCCCTGCATTCGAGGGGGAAGCCCGATTGCCCTTGGCTGTGACCGGAGAGAAAGGCTGAGTCCCCTCGACTCCCTGGAGGCCACCCCACAGGTGCCAGTTATACCTGTCCCCTCCCCCCCTCCGGGGACCCCCGAGGGTCCTAGCTCCATGCCTGACGCGGACCCAGGGCGCTGCAGCGCCTCCTGGCGAATCCCGAGGCTGCTCGGGGCCCCTGTCCCGCTCGAAAGGAGGCATGGCGACCCCGCTGGGCTAACGGGGGAGACGGGCCGGGGTACCCGCCGCAACTCGAGAATGCACCGCCGCAAGTCGAGAAACACCCCCGTGAGGCCACGCCCATAGAGGGAGGAGGCGCTTTTCCCTTGCAGGGCATGGAGAGCATGCCCCGGCACCTGTTCCGGCTCCGAACGGGGCTTGACTCCTTGCGGGCGACTCCAGGTGTCCCCCGAGATCCCCGGGCCAACCTGCCAAGAAAGCGGGGCTTCCCGCCACACCGCGAGGGCGTCCCCCGGGCCCCCCTCCTTGCGAGACGGGGCCCTTGGGATCTGCAGCGACGCGAGAGCCGTCCTGCCTTCTCTCTGGCGCTGCAACGGAGGCTGGACTCCCTCTAGGCGCCCCCAGAGGGTCCCTGGGATACCCGTGTCCACAGGCGAGCGGAACCCTGAGTCTCCAGAGGCCGCTCGCGAGGGGCCCCCCGTCGCCGTCGGGCCCCTCCTCTCGAAAGGGGGGTCCAATCCCCTTCCTGAATGCCATCGCAATCCCTACATTCCCTCGCACCTCCAGAGCGGGACTCTCGCCTCTCCTGAGGTTCGAGAAGAGGAAGGCCAGTTCCGCATTCGAGGGGAAGCCCGATTGCCCTTGGCTGTGACCGGAGAGAAAGGCTGAGTCCCCTCGACTCCCTGGAGGCCACCCCACAGGTGCCAGTTATACCTGTCCCCTCCCCCCCTCCGGGGACCCCCGAGGGTCCTAGCTCCATGCCTGACGCGGACCCAGGGCGCTGCAGCGCCTCCTGGCGAATCCCGAGCCTGCTCGGGCCCCTGTCCGCTCGAAAGGAGGCATGGCGACCCCGCTGGGCTAACGGGGGAGACGGGCCGGGGTACCCGCCGCAACTCGAGAATGCACCGCCGCAAGTCGAGAACACCCCCGTGAGGCCACGCCCATAGAGGGAGGAGGCGCTTTTCCCTTGCAGGGCATGGAGAGCATGCCCCGGCACCTGTTCCGGCTCCGAACGGGGCTTGACTCCTTGCGGGCGACTCCAGGTGTCCCCCGAGATCCCCGGGCCAACCTGCCAAGAAAGCGGGGCTTCCCGCCACACCGCGAGGGCGTCCCCCGGGCCCCCCTCCTTGCGAGACGGGGCCCTTGGGATCTGCAGCGACGCGAGAGCCGTCCTGCCTTCTCTCTGGCGCTGCAACGGAGGCTGGACTCCCTCTAGGCGCCCCCAGAGGTTCCCTGGGATACCCGTGTCCACAGGCGAGCGGAACCCTGAGTCTCCAGAGGCCGCTCGCGAGGGGCCCCCCGTCGCCGTCGGCCCCTCCTCTCGAAAGGGGGGTCCAATCCCCTTCCTGAATGCCATCGCAATCCCTACATTCCCTCGCACCTCCAGAGCGGGACTCTCGCCTCTCCTGAGGTTCGAGGGAATGTAGGGATTGCGATGGCATTCAGGAAGGGGATTGGACCCCCCTTTCGAGAGGAGGGGCCGACGGCGACGGGGGGCCCCTCGCGAGCGGCCTCTGGAGACTCAGGGTTCCGCTCGCCTGTGGACACGGGTATCCCAGGGACCCTCTGGGGGCGCCTAGAGGGAGTCCAGCCTCCGTTGCAGCGCCAGAGAGAAGGCAGGACGGCTCTCGCGTCGCTGCAGATCCCAAGGGCCCCGTCTCGCAAGGAGGGGGGCCCGGGGGACGCCCTCGCGGTGTGGCGGGAAGCCCCGCTTTCTTGGCAGGTTGGCCCGGGGATCTCGGGGGACACCTGGAGTCGCCCGCAAGGAGTCAAGCCCCGTTCGGAGCCGGAACAGGTGCCGGGGCATGCTCTCCATGCCCTGCAAGGGAAAAGCGCCTCCTCCCTCTATGGGCGTGGCCTCACGGGGGTGTTCTCGACTTGCGGCGGTGCATTCTCGAGTTGCGGCGGGTACCCCGGCCCGTCTCCCCCGTTAGCCCAGCGGGGTCGCCATGCCTCCTTTCGAGCGGACAGGGGCCCGAGCAGCCTCGGGATACGCCAGGAGGCGCTGCAGCGCCCTGGGTCCGCGTCAGGCATGGGACTAGGACCCTCGGGGGTCCCCGGAGTGGGGGAGGGGACAGGTATAACTGGCACCTGTGGGGTGGCCTCCAGGGAGTCGAGGGGACTCAGCCTTTCTCTCCGGTCACAGCCAAGGGCAATCGGGCTTCCCCTCGAATGCAGGGGCGAAGGTCGTGCTTTTCCGCGCGGCGCAGGGGGAAGCCCGATTGCCCTTGGCTGTGACCGGAGAGAAAGGCTGAGTCCCCTCGACTCCCTGGAGGCCACCCCACAGGTGCCAGTTATACCTGTCCCCTCCCCCACTCCGGGGACCCCCGAGGGTCCTAGTCCCATGCCTGACGCGGACCCAGGGCGCTGCAGCGCCTCCTGGCGTATCCCGAGGCTGCTCGGGCCCCTGTCCGCTCGAAAGGAGGCATGGCGACCCCGCTGGGCTAACGGGGGAGACGGGCCGGGGTACCCGCCGCAACTCGAGAATGCACCGCCGCAAGTCGAGAACACCCCCGTGAGGCCACGCCCATAGAGGGAGGAGGCGCTTTTCCCTTGCAGGGCATGGAGAGCATGCCCCGGCACCTGTTCCGGCTCCGAACGGGGCTTGACTCCTTGCGGGCGACTCCAGGTGTCCCCCGAGATCCCCGGGCCAACCTGCCAAGAAAGCGGGGCTTCCCGCCACACCGCGAGGGCGTCCCCCGGGCCCCCCTCCTTGCGAGACGGGGCCCTTGGGATCTGCAGCGACGCGAGAGCCGTCCTGCCTTCTCTCTGGCGCTGCAACGGAGGCTGGACTCCCTCTAGGCGCCCCCAGAGGTTCCCTGGGATACCCGTGTCCACAGGCGAGCGGAACCCTGAGTCTCCAGAGGCCGCTCGCGAGGGGCCCCCCGTCGCCGTCGGCCCCTCCTCTCGAAAGGGGGGTCCAATCCCCTTCCTGAATGCCATCGCAATCCCTACATTCCCTCGCACCTCCAGAGCGGGACTCTCGCCTCTCCTGAGGTTCGAGGGAATGTAGGGATTGCGATGGCATTCAGGAAGGGGATTGGACCCCCCTTTCGAGAGGAGGGGCCGACGGCGACGGGGGGCCCCTCGCGAGCGGCCTCTGGAGACTCAGGGTTCCGCTCGCCTGTGGACACGGGTATCCCAGGGAACCTCTGGGGGCGCCTAGAGGGAGTCCAGCCTCCGTTGCAGCGCCAGAGAGAAGGCAGGACGGCTCTCGCGTCGCTGCAGATCCCAAGGGCCCCGTCTCGCAAGGAGGGGGGCCCGGGGGACGCCCTCGCGGTGTGGCGGGAAGCCCCGCTTTCTTGGCAGGTTGGCCCGGGGATCTCGGGGGACACCTGGAGTCGCCCGCAAGGAGTCAAGCCCCGTTCGGAGCCGGAACAGGTGCCGGGGCATGCTCTCCATGCCCTGCAAGGGAAAAGCGCCTCCTCCCTCTATGGGCGTGGCCTCACGGGGGTGTTCTCGACTTGCGGCGGTGCATTCTCGAGTTGCGGCGGGTACCCCGGCCCGTCTCCCCCGTTAGCCCAGCGGGGTCGCCATGCCTCCTTTCGAGCGGACAGGGGCCCGAGCAGCCTCGGGATTCGCCAGGAGGCGCTGCAGCGCCCTGGGTCCGCGTCAGGCATGGAGCTAGGACCCTCGGGGGTCCCCGGAGGGGGGGAGGGGACAGGTATAACTGGCACCTGTGGGGTGGCCTCCAGGGAGTCGAGGGGACTCAGCCTTTCTCTCCGGTCACAGCCAAGGGCAATCGGGCTTCCCCTCGAATGCAGGGGCGAAGGTCGTGCTTTTCCGCGCGGCGCAGGGGGAAGCCCGATTGCCCTTGGCTGTGACCGGAGAGAAAGGCTGAGTCCCCTCGACTCCCTGGAGGCCACCCCACAGGTGCCAGTTATACCTGTCCCCTCCCCCACTCCGGGGACCCCCGAGGGTCCTAGTCCCATGCCTGACGCGGACCCAGGGCGCTGCAGCGCCTCCTGGCGAATCCCGAGGCTGCTCGGGCCCCTGTCCGCTCGAAAGGAGGCATGGCGACCCCGCTGGGCTAACGGGGGAGACGGGCCGGGGTACCCGCCGCAACTCGAGAATGCACCGCCGCAAGTCGAGAACACCCCCGTGAGGCCACGCCCATAGAGGGAGGAGGCGCTTTTCCCTTGCAGGGCATGGAGAGCATGCCCCGGCACCTGTTCCGGCTCCGAACGGGGCTTGACTCCTTGCGGGCGACTCCAGGTGTCCCCCGAGATCCCCGGGCCAACCTGCCAAGAAAGCGGGGCTTCCCGCCACACCGCGAGGGCGTCCCCCGGGCCCCCCTCCTTGCGAGACGGGGCCCTTGGGATCTGCAGCGACGCGAGAGCCGTCCTGCCTTCTCTCTGGCGCTGCAACGGAGGCTGGACTCCCTCTAGGCGCCCCCAGAGGTTCCCTGGGATACCCGTGTCCACAGGCGAGCGGAACCCTGAGTCTCCAGAGGCCGCTCGCGAGGGGCCCCCCGTCGCCGTCGGCCCCTCCTCTCGAAAGGGGGGTCCAATCCCCTTCCTGAATGCCATCGCAATCCCTACATTCCCTCGCACCTCCAGAGCGGGACTCTCGCCTCTCCTGAGGTTCGAGAAGAGGCCCCAAGGGGCCAGTTCCGGGCCGCAAGACCAAAGGTCCCCGAGGAACCCCCATCGGCAAGCGAGTCCAGTTCCCTGGACGTGAGGCGAGGGGAAGCCCAGCAGCCCCTGGCGATGTCAAAGGAGGCCTGGACTTCTCAGAGGCAACAAGAGAGGCTCCCCGAGGCGCCACGCCCCCGATTCAGAGAGGCCACCCCCGCTTCCCCCTGCGCCGCGCGGAAAAGCACGACCTTCGCCCCTGCATTCGAGGGGAAGCCCGATTGCCCTTGGCTGTGACCGGAGAGAAAGGCTGAGTCCCCTCGACTCCCTGGAGGCCACCCCACAGGTGCCAGTTATACCTGTCCCCTCCCCCCCTCCGGGGACCCCCGAGGGTCCTAGCTCCATGCCTGACGCGGACCCAGGGCGCTGCAGCGCCTCCTGGCGAATCCCGAGGCTGCTCGGGCCCCTGTCCGCTCGAAAGGAGGCATGGCGACCCCGCTGGGCTAACGGGGGGAGACGGGCCGGGGTACCCGCCGCAACTCGAGAATGCACCGCCGCAAGTCGAGAACACCCCCGTGAGGCCACGCCCATAGAGGGAGGAGGCGCTTTTCCCTTGCAGGGCATGGAGAGCATGCCCCGGCACCTGTTCCGGCTCCGAACGGGGCTTGACTCCTTGCGGGCGACTCCAGGTGTCCCCCCCGAGATCCCCGGGCCAACCTGCCAAGAAAGCGGGGCTTCCCGCCACACCGCGAGGGCGCGTCCCCCGGGCCCCCCTCCTTGCGAGACGGGGCCCTTGGGATCTGCAGCGACGCGAGAGCCGTCCTGCCTTCTCTCTGGCGCTGCAACGGAGGCTGGACTCCCTCTAGGCGCCCCCAGAGGTTCCCTGGGATACCCGTGTCCACAGGCGAGCGGAACCCTGAGTCTCCAGAGGCCGCTCGCGAGGGGCCCCCCGTCGCCGTCGGCCCCTCCTCTCGAAAGGGGGGTCCAATCCCCTTCCTAATGCCATCGCAATCCCTACATTCCCTCGCACCTCCAGAGCGGGACTCTCGCCTCTCCTGAGGTTCGAGAAGAGGCCCCAAGGGGCCAGTTCCGGCCGCAAGACCAAAGGTCCCCGAGGAACCCCCATCGGCAAGCGAGTCCAGTTCCCTGGACGTGAGGCGAGGGGAAGCCCAGCAGCCCCTGGCGATGTCAAAGGAGGCCTGGACTTCTCAGAGGCAACAAGAGAGGCTCCCCGAGGCGCCACGCCCCCGATTCAGAGAGGCCACCCCCGCTTCCCCCTGCGCCGCGCGGAAAAGCACGACCTTCGCCCCTGCATTCGAGGGGAAGCCCGATTGCCCTTGGCTGTGACCGGAGAGAAAGGCTGAGTCCCCTCGACTCCCTGGAGGCCACCCCACAGGTGCCAGTTATACCTGTCCCCTCCCCCCCTCCGGGGACCCCCGAGGGTCCTAGCTCCATGCCTGACGCGGACCCAGGGCGCTGCAGCGCCTCCTGGCGAATCCCGAGGCTGCTCGGGCCCCTGTCCGCTCGAAAGGAGGCATGGCGACCCCGCTGGGCTAACGGGGGGAGACGGGCCGGGGTACCCGCCGCAACTCGAGAATGCACCGCCGCAAGTCGAGAACACCCCCGTGAGGCCACGCCCATAGAGGGAGGAGGCGCTTTTCCCTTGCAGGGCATGGAGAGCATGCCCCGGCACCTGTTCCGGCTCCGAACGGGGCTTGACTCCTTGCGGGCGACTCCAGGTGTCCCCCGAGATCCCCGGGCCAACCTGCCAAGAAAGCGGGGCTTCCCGCCACACCGCGAGGGCGTCCCCCGGGCCCCCCTCCTTGCGAGACGGGGCCCTTGGGATCTGCAGCGACGCGAGAGCCGTCCTGCCTTCTCTCTGGCGCTGCAACGGAGGCTGGACTCCCTCTAGGCGCCCCCAGAGGTTCCCTGGGATACCCGTGTCCACAGGCGAGCGGAACCCTGAGTCTCCAGAGGCCGCTCGCGAGGGGCCCCCCGTCGCCGTCGGCCCCTCCTCTCGAAAGGGGGGTCCAATCCCCTTCCTAATGCCATCGCAATCCCTACATTCCCTCGCACCTCCAGAGCGGGACTCTCGCCTCTCCTGAGGTTCGAGAAGAGGCCCCAAGGGGCCAGTTCCGGCCGCAAGACCAAAGGTCCCCGAGGAACCCCCATCGGCAAGCGAGTCCAGTTCCCTGGACGTGAGGCGAGGGGAAGCCCAGCAGCCCCTGGCGATGTCAAAGGAGGCCTGGACTTCTCAGAGGCAACAAGAGAGGCTCCCCGAGGCGCCACGCCCCCGATTCAGAGAGGCCACCCCCGCTTCCCCCTGCGCCGCGCGGAAAAGCACGACCTTCGCCCCTGCATTCGAGGGGAAGCCCGATTGCCCTTGGCTGTGACCGGAGAGAAAGGCTGAGTCCCCTCGACTCCCTGGAGGCCACCCCACAGGTGCCAGTTATACCTGTCCCCTCCCCCCCTCCGGGGACCCCGAGGGTCCTAGCTCCATGCCTGACGCGGACCCAGGGCGCTGCAGCGCCTCCTGGCGAATCCCGAGGCTGCTCGGGCCCCTGTCCGCTCGAAAGGAGGCATGGCGACCCCGCTGGGCTAACGGGGGAGACGGGCCGGGGTACCCGCCGCAACTCGAGAATGCACCGCCGCAAGTCGAGAACACCCCCGTGAGGCCACGCCCATAGAGGGAGGAGGCGCTTTTCCCTTGCAGGGCATGGAGAGCATGCCCCGGCACCTGTTCCGGCTCCGAACGGGGCTTGACTCCTTGCGGGCGACTCCAGGTGTCCCCCGAGATCCCCGGGCCAACCTGCCAAGAAAGCGGGGCTTCCCGCCACACCGCGAGGGCGTCCCCCGGGCCCCCCTCCTTGCGAGACGGGGCCCTTGGGATCTGCAGCGACGCGAGAGCCGTCCTGCCTTCTCTCTGGCGCTGCAACGGAGGCTGGACTCCCTCTAGGCGCCCCCAGAGGTTCCCTGGGATACCCGTGTCCACAGGCGAGCGGAACCCTGAGTCTCCAGAGGCCGCTCGCGAGGGGCCCCCCGTCGCCGTCGGCCCCTCCTCTCGAAAGGGGGGTCCAATCCCCTTCCTGAATGCCATCGCAATCCCTACATTCCCTCGCACCTCCAGAGCGGGACTCTCGCCTCTCCTGAGGTTCGAGAAGAGGCCCCAAGGGGCCAGTTCCGGCCGCAAGACCAAAGGTCCCCGAGGAACCCCCATCGGCAAGCGAGTCCAGTTCCCTGGACGTGAGGCGAGGGGAAGCCCAGCAGCCCCTGGCGATGTCAAAGGAGGCCTGGACTTCTCAGAGGCAACAAGAGAGGCTCCCCGAGGCGCCACGCCCCCCGATTCAGAGAGGCCACCCCCCCGCTCCCCCTGCGCCGCGCGGAAAAGCACGACCTTCGCCCCTGCATTCGAGGGGAAGCCCGATTGCCCTTGGCTGTGACCGGAGAGAAAGGCTGAGTCCCCTCGACTCCCTGGAGGCCACCCCACAGGTGCCAGTTATACCTGTCCCCTCCCCCCCTCCGGGGACCCCGAGGGTCCTAGCTCCATGCCTGACGCGGACCCAGGGCGCTGCAGCGCCTCCTGGCGAATCCCGAGGCTGCTCGGGCCCCTGTCCGCTCGAAAGGAGGCATGGCGACCCCGCTGGGCTAACGGGGGGGGAGACGGGCCGGGGTACCCGCCGCAACTCGAGAATGCACCGCCGCAAGTCGAGAGAGAACCCCCGTGAGGCCACGCCCATAGAGGGAGGAGGCGCTTTTCCCTTGCAGGGCATGGAGAGCATGCCCCGGCACCTGTTCCGGCTCCGAACGGGGCTTGACTCCTTGCGGGCGACTCCAGGTGTCCCCCGAGATCCCCGGGCCAACCTGCCAAGAAAGCGGGGCTTCCCGCCACACCGCGAGGGCGTCCCCCGGGCCCCCCTCCTTGCGAGACGGGGCCCTTGGGATCTGCAGCGACGCGAGAGCCGTCCTGCCTTCTCTCTGGCGCTGCAACGGAGGCTGGACTCCCTCTAGGCGCCCCCAGAGGTTCCCTGGGATACCCGTGTCCACAGCAGGCGAGCGGAACCCTGAGTCTCCAGAGGCCGCTCGCGAGGGGCCCCCCGTCGCCGTCGGCCCCTCCTCTCGAAAGGGGGGTCCAATCCCCTTCCTGAATGCCATCGCAATCCCTACATTCCCTCGCACCTCCAGAGCGGGACTCTCGCCTCTCCTGAGGTTCGAGAAGAGGCCCCAAGGGGCCAGTTCCGGCCGCAAGACCAAAGGTCCCCGAGGAACCCCCATCGGCAAGCGAGTCCAGTTCCCTGGACGTGAGGCGAGGGGAAGCCCAGCAGCCCCTGGCGATGTCAAAGGAGGCCTGGACTTCTCAGAGGCAACAAGAGAGGCTCCCCGAGGCGCCACGCCCCCGATTCAGAGAGGCACCCCCCCCGCTTCCCCCTGCGCCGCGCGGAAAAGCACGACCTTCGCCCCTGCATTCGAGGGGAAGCCCGATTGCCCTTGGCTGTGACCGGAGAGAAAGGCTGAGTCCCCTCGACTCCCTGGAGAGGCCACCCCACAGGTGCCAGTTATACCTGTCCCCTCCCCCCCTCCGGGGACCCCCGAGGGTCCTAGCTCCATGCCTGACGCGGACCCAGGGCGCTGCAGCGCCTCCTGGCGAATCCCGAGGCTGCTCGGGCCCCTGTCCGCTCGAAAGGAGGCATGGCGACCCCGCTGGGCTAACGGGGGAGACGGGCCGGGGGTACCCGCCGCAACTCGAGAATGCACCGCCGCAAGTCGAGAACACCCCCGTGAGGCCACGCCCATAGAGGGAGGAGGCGCTTTTCCCTTGCAGGGCATGGAGAGCATGCCCCGGCACCTGTTCCGGCTCCGAACGGGGCTTGACTCCTTGCGGGCGACTCCAGGTGTCCCCCGAGATCCCCGGGCCAACCTGCCAAGAAAGCGGGGCTTCCCGCCACACCGCGAGGGCGTCCCCCGGGCCCCCCTCCTTGCGAGACGGGGCCCTTGGGATCTGCAGCGACGCGAGAGCCGTCCTGCCTTCTCTCTGGCGCTGCAACGGAGGCTGGACTCCCTCTAGGCGCCCCCAGAGGTTCCCTGGGATACCCGTGTCCACAGGCGAGCGGAACCCTGAGTCTCCAGAGGCCGCTCGCGAGGGGCCCCCCGTCGCCGTCGGCCCCTCCTCTCGAAAGGGGGGTCCAATCCCCTTCCTGAATGCCATCGCAATCCCTACATTCCCTCGCACCTCCAGAGCGGGACTCTCGCCTCTCCTGAGGTTCGAGAAGAGGCCCCCAGGGGCCAGTTCCGGCCGCAAGACCAAAGGTCCCCGAGGAACCCCCATCGGCAAGCGAGTCCAGTTCCCTGGACGTGAGGCGAGGGGAAGCCCAGCAGCCCCTGGCGATGTCAAAGGAGGCCTGGACTTCTCAGAGGCAACAAGAGAGGCTCCCCGAGGCGCCACGCCCCCGATTCAGAGAGGCCACCCCCGCTTCCCCCTGCGCCGCGCGGAAAAGCACGACCTTCGCCCCTGCATTCGAGGGGAAGCCCGATTGCCCTTGGCTGTGACCGGAGAGAAAGGCTGAGTCCCCTCGACTCCCTGGAGGCCACCCCACAGGTGCCAGTTATACCTGTCCCCTCCCCCCCTCCGGGGACCCCCGAGGGTCCTAGCTCCATGCCTGACGCGGACCCAGGGCGCTGCAGCGCCTCCTGGCGAATCCCGAGGCTGCTCGGGCCCCTGTCCGCTCGAAAGGAGGCATGGCGACCCCGCTGGGCTAACGGGGGAGACGGGCCGGGGTACCCGCCGCAACTCGAGAATGCACCGCCGCAAGTCGAGAACACCCCCGTGAGGCCACGCCCATAGAGGGAGGAGGCGCTTTTCCCTTGCAGGGCATGGAGAGCATGCCCCGGCACCTGTTCCGGCTCCGAACGGGGCTTGACTCCTTGCGGGCGACTCCAGGTGTCCCCCGAGATCCCCGGGCCAACCTGCCAAGAAAGCGGGGCTTCCCGCCACACCGCGAGGGCGTCCCCCGGGCCCCCCTCCTTGCGAGACGGGGCCCTTGGGATCTGCAGCGACGCGAGAGCCGTCCTGCCTTCTCTCTGGCGCTGCAACGGAGGCTGGACTCCCTCTAGGCGCCCCCAGAGGTTCCCTGGGATACCCGTGTCCACAGGCGAGCGGAACCCTGAGTCTCCAGAGGCCGCTCGCGAGGGGCCCCCCGTCGCCGTCGGCCCCTCCCTCTCGAAAGGGGGGTCCAATCCCCTTCCTGAATGCCATCGCAATCCCTACATTCCCTCGCACCTCCAGAGCGGGACTCTCGCCTCTCCTGAGGTTCGAGAAGAGGCCCCCAGGGGCCAGTTCCGGCCGCAAGACCAAAGGTCCCCGAGGAACCCCCATCGGCAAGCGAGTCCAGTTCCCTGGACGTGAGGCGAGGGGAGCCCAGCAGCCCCTGGCGATGTCAAAGGAGGCCTGGACTTCTCAGAGGCAACAAGAGAGGCTCCCCGAGGCGCCACGCCCCCGATTCAGAGAGGCCACCCCCGCTTCCCCCTGCGCCGCGCGGAAAAGCACGACCTTCGCCCCTGCATTCGAGGGGAAGCCCGATTGCCCTTGGCTGTGACCGGAGAGAAAGGCTGAGTCCCCTCGACTCCCTGGAGGCCACCCCACAGGTGCCAGTTATACCTGTCCCCCCCCCCCCCTCCGGGGACCCCCGAGGGTCCTAGCTCCATGCCTGAGGCGGACCCAGGGCGCTGCAGCGCCTCCTGGCGAATCCCGAGGCTGCTCGGGCCCCTGTCCGCTCGAAAGGAGGCATGGCGACCCCGCTGGGCTAACGGGGGAGACGGGCCGGGGTACCCGCCGCAACTCGAGAATGCACCGCCGCAAGTCGAGAACACCCCCGTGAGGCCACGCCCATAGAGGGAGGAGGCGCTTTTCCCTTGCAGGGCATGGAGAGCATGCCCCGGCACCTGTTCCGGCTCCGAACGGGGCTTGACTCCTTGCGGGCGACTCCAGGTGTCCCCCCCGAGATCCCCGGGCCAACCTGCCAAGAAAGCGGGGCTTCCCGCCACACCGCGAGGGCGTCCCCCGGGCCCCCCTCCTTGCGAGACGGGGCCCTTGGGATCTGCAGCGACTCGAGAGCCGTCCTGCCTTCTCTCTGGCGCTGCAACGGAGGCTGGACTCCCTCTAGGCGCCCCCAGAGGTTCCCTGGGATACCCGTGTCCACAGGCGAGCGGAACCCTGAGTCTCCAGAGGCCGCTCGCGAGGGCCCCCCCCCGTCGCCGTCGGCCCCTCCTCTCGAAAGGGGGGTCCAATCCCCTTCCTGAATGCCATCGCAATCCCTACATTCCCTCGCACCTCCAGAGCGGGACTCTCGCCTCTCCTGAGGTTCGAGAAGAGGCCCCAAGGGGCCAGTTCCGGCCGCAAGACCAAAGGTCCCCGAGGAACCCCCATCGGCAAGCGAGTCCAGTTCCCTGGACGTGAGGCGAGGGGAAGCCCAGCAGCCCCTGGCGATGTCAAAGGAGGCCTGGACTTCTCAGAGGCAACAAGAGAGGCTCCCCGAGGCGCCACGCCCCCGATTCAGAGAGGCCACCCCCGCTTCCCCCCGCGCCGCGCGGAAAAGCACGACCTTCGCCCCTGCATTCGAGGGGAAGCCCGATTGCCCTTGGCTGTGACCGGAGAGAAAGGCTGAGTCCCCTCGACTCCCTGGAGGCCACCCCACAGGTGCCAGTTATACCTGTCCCCCCCCCCCCTCCGGGGACCCCCGAGGGTCCTAGCTCCATGCCTGACGCGGACCCAGGGCGCTGCAGCGCCTCCTGGCGAATCCCGAGGCTGCTCGGGCCCCTGTCCGCTCGAAAGGAGGCATGGCGACCCCGCTGGGCTAACGGGGGAGACGGGCCGGGGTACCCGCCGCAACTCGAGATGCACCGCCGCAAGTCGAGAACACCCCCGTGAGGCCACGCCCATAGAGGGAGGAGGCGCTTTTCCCTTGCAGGGCATGGAGAGCATGCCCCGGCACCTGTTCCGGCTCCGAACGGGGCTTGACTCCTTGCGGGCGACTCCAGGTGTCCCCCGAGATCCCCGGGCCAACCTGCCAAGAAAGCGGGGCTTCCCGCCACACCGCGAGGGCGTCCCCCGGGCCCCCCTCCTTGCGAGACGGGGCCCTTGGGATCTGCAGCGACGCGAGAGCCGTCCTGCCTTCTCTCTGGCGCTGCAACGGAGGCTGGACTCCCTCTAGGCGCCCCCAGAGGTTCCCTGGGATACCCGTGTCCACAGGCGAGCGGAACCCTGAGTCTCCAGAGGCCGCTCGCGAGGGGCCCCCCGTCGCCGTCGGCCCCTCCTCTCGAAAGGGGGGTCCAATCCCCTTCCTGAATGCCATCGCAATCCCTACATTCCCTCGCACCTCCAGAGCGGGACTCTCGCCTCTCCTGAGGTTCGAGAAGAGGCCCCAAGGGGCCAGTTCCGGCCGCAAGACCAAAGGTCCCCGAGGAACCCCCATCAGCAAGCGAGTCCAGTTCCCTGGACGTGAGGCGAGGGGAAGCCCAGCAGCCCCTGGCGATGTCAAAGGAGGCCTGGACTTCTCAGAGGCAACAAGAGAGGCTCCCCGAGGCGCCACGCCCCCGATTCAGAGAGGCCACCCCCGCTTCCCCCCGCGCCGCGCGGAAAAGCACGACCTTCGCCCCTGCATTCGAGGGGAAGCCCGATTGCCCTTGGCTGTGACCGGAGAGAAAGGCTGAGTCCCCTCGACTCCCTGGAGGTCACCCCACAGGTGCCAGTTTTACCTGTCCTCTCCCCCCCTCCGGGGACACCCGAGGGTCCTAGCTCCATGCCTGACGCGGACCCAGGGCGCTGCAGCGCCTCCTGGCGAATCCCGAGGCTGCTCGGGCCCCTGTCCGCTCGAAAGGAGGCATGGCGACCCCGCTGGGCTAACGGGGGGGGAGACGGCCGGGGTACCCGCCGCAACTCGAGAATGCACCGCCGCAAGTCGAGAACACCCCCGTGAGGCCACGCCCATAGAGGGAGGAGGCGCTTTTCCCTTGCAGGGCATGGAGAGCATGCCCCGGCACCTGTTCCGGCTCGAACGGGGCTTGACTCCTTGCGGGCGACTCCAGGTGTCCCCCGAGATCCCCGGGCCAACCTGCCAAGAAAGCGGGGCTTCCCGCCACACCGCGAGGGCGTCCCCCGGGCCCCCCTCCTTGCGAGACGGGGCCCTTGGGATCTGCTGCAGCGACGCGAGAGCCGTCCTGCCTTCTTCTCTCTGGCGCTGCAACGGAGGCTGGACTCCCTCTAGGCGCCCCCAGAGGTTCCCTGGGATACCCGTGTCCACAGGCGAGCGGAACCCTGAGTCTCCAGAGGCCGCCGCTCGCGAGGGCCCCCCCCCGTCGCCGTCGGCCCCTCCTCTCGAAAGGGGGGTCCAATCCCCTTCCTGAATGCCATCGCAATCCCTACATTCCCTCGCACCTCCAGAGCGGGACTCTCGCCTCTCCTGAGGTTCGAGAAGAGGCCCCAAGGGGCCAGTTCCGGCCGCAAGACCAAAGGTCCCCGAGGAACCCCCATCGGCAAGCGAGTCCAGTTCCCTGACCGTGAGGCGAGGGGAAGCCCAGCAGCCCCTGGCGATGTCAAAGGAGGCCTGGACTTCTCAGAGGCAACAAGAGAGGCTCCCCGAGGCGCCACGCCCCCGATTCAGAGAGGCCACCCCCGCTTCCCCCTGCACCGCGCGGAAAAGCACGACCTTCGCCCCTGCATTCGAGGGGAAGCCCGATTGCCCTTGGCTGTGACCGGAGAGAAAGGCTGAGTCCCCTCGACTCCCTGGAGGCCACCCCACAGGTGCCAGTTATACCTGTCCCCTCCCCCCCTCCGGGGACCCCCGAGGGTCCTAGCTCCATGCCTGACGCGGACCCAGGGCGCTGCAGCGCCTCCTGGCGAATCCCGAGGCTGCTCGGGCCCCTGTCCGCTCGAAAGGAGGCATGGCGACCCCGCTGGGCTAACGGGGGAGACGGGCCGGGGTACCCGCCGCAACTCGAGAATGCACCGCCGCAAGTCGAGAACACCCCCGTGAGGCCACGCCCATAGAGGGAGGAGGCGCTTTTCCCTTGCAGGGCATGGAGAGCATGCCCCGGCACCTGTTCCGGCTCCGAACGGGGCTTGACTCCTTGCGGGCGACTCCAGGTGTCCCCCGAGATCCCCGGGCCAACCTGCCAAGAAAGCGGGGCTTCCCGCCACACCGCGAGGGCGTCCCCCGGGCCCCCCTCCTTGCGAGACGGGGCCCTTGGGATCTGCAGCGACGCGAGAGCCGTCCTGCCTTCTCTCTGGCGCTGCAACGGAGGCTGGACTCCCTCTAGGCGCCCCCAGAGGTTCCCTGGGATACCCGTGTCCACAGGCGAGCGGAACCCTGAGTCTCCAGAGGCCGCTCGCGAGGGGCCCCCCCCCCGTCGCCGTCGGCCCCTCCTCTCGAAAGGGGGGTCCAATCCCCTTCCTGAATGCCATCGCAATCCCTACATTCCCTCGCACCTCCAGAGCGGGACTCTCGCCTCTCCTGAGGTTCGAGAAGAGGCCCCAAGGGGCCAGTTCCGGCCGCAAGACCAAAGGTCCCCGAGGAACCCCCATCGGCAAGCGAGTCCAGTTCCCTGGACGTGAGGCGAGGGGAAGCCCAGCAGCCCCTGGCGATGTCAAAGGAGGCCTGGACTTCTCAGAGGCAACAAGAGAGGCTCCCCGAGGCGCCACGCCCCCGATTCAGAGAGGCCACCCCCGCTTCCCCCTGCGCCGCGCGGAAAAGCACGACCTTCGCCCCTGCATTCGAGGGGAAGCCCGATTGCCCTTGGCTGTGACCGGAGAGAAAGGCTGAGTCCCCTCGACTCCCTGGAGGCCACCCCACAGGTGCCAGTTATACCTGTCCCCCTCCCCCCCTCCGGGACCCCCCGAGGGTCCTAGCTCCATGCCTGACGCGGACCCAGGGCGCTGCAGCGCCTCCTGGCGAATCCCGAGGCTGCTCGGGCCCCCCTGTCCGCTCGAAAGGAGGCATGGCGACCCCGCTGGGCTAACGGGGGAGACGGGCCGGGGGGTACCCGCCGCAAACTCGAGAATGCACCGCCGCAAGTCGAGAACACCCCCGTGAGGCCACGCCCATAGAGGGAGGAGGCGCTTTTTTCCCTTGCAGGGCATGGAGAGCATGCCCCGGCACCTGTTCCGGCTCCGAACGGGGCTTGACTCCTTGCGGGCGACTCCAGGTGTCCCCCGAGATCCCCGGGCCAACCTGCCAAGAAAGCGGGGCTTCCCGCCACACCGCGAGGGCGTCCCCCGGGCCCCCCTCCTTGCGAGACGGGGCCCTTGGGATCTGCAGCGACGCGAGAGCCGTCCTGCCTTCTCTCTGGCGCTGCAACGGAGGCTGGACTCCCTCTAGGCGCCCCCAGAGGTTCCCTGGGATACCCGTGTCCACAGGCGAGCGGAACCCTGAGTCTCCAGAGGCCGCTCGCGAGGGGCCCCCCCGTCGCCGTCGGCCCCTCCTCTCGAAAGGGGGGTCCAATCCCCTTCCTGAATGCCATCGCAATCCCTACATTCCCTCGCACCTCCAGAGCGGGACTCTCGCCTCTCCTGAGGTTCGAGAAGAGGCCCCAAGGGGCCAGTTCCGGCCGCAAGACCAAAGGTCCCCGAGGAACCCCCATCGGCAAGCGAGTCCAGTTCCCTGGACGTGAGGCGAGGGGAAGCCCAGCAGCCCCTGGCGATGTCAAAGTAGGCCTGGACTTCTCAGAGGCAACAAGAGAGGATCCCCGAGGCGCCACGCCCCCGATTCAGAGAGGCCACCCCCGCTTCCCCCTGCGCCGCGCGGAAAAGCACGACCTTCGCCCCTGCATTCGAGGGGAAGCCCGATTGCCCTTGGCTGTGACCGGAGAGAAAGGCTGAGTCCCCTCGACTCCCTGGAGGCCACCCCACAGGTGCCAGTTATACCTGTCCCCTCCCCCCCTCCGGGGACCCCCGAGGGTCCTAGCTCCATGCCTGACGCGGACCCAGGGCGCTGCAGCGCCTCCTGGCGAATCCCGAGGCTGCTCGGGCCCCTGTCCGCTCGAAAGGAGGCATGGCGACCCCGCTGGGCTAACGGGGGAGACGGGCCGGGGTACCCGCCGCAACTCGAGAATGCACCGCCGCAAGTCGAGAACACCCCCGTGAGGCCACGCCCATAGAGGGAGGAGGAGGCGCTTTTTCCCTTGCAGGGCATGGAGAGCATGCCCCGGCACCTGTTCCGGCTCCGAACGGGGCTTGACTCCTTGCGGGCGACTCCAGGTGTCCCCCGAGATCCCCGGGCCAACCTGCCAAGAAAGCGGGGCTTCCCGCCACACCGCGAGGGCGTCCCCCGGGCCCCCCTCCTTGCGAGACGGGGCCCTTGGGATCTGCAGCGACGCGAGAGCCGTCCTGCCTTCTCTCTGGCGCTGCAACGGAGGCTGGACTCCCTCTAGGCGCCCCCAGAGGTTCCCTGGGATACCCGTGTCCACAGGCGAGCGGAACCCTGAGTCTCCAGAGGCCGCTCGCGAGGGGCCCCCCCGTCGCCGTCGGCCCCTCCTCTCGAAAGGGGGGTCCAATCCCCTTCCTGAATGCCATCGCAATCCCTACATTCCCTCGCACCTCCAGAGCGGGACTCTCGCCTCTCCTGAGGTTCGAGAAGAGGCCCCAAGGGGCCAGTTCCGGCCGCAAGACCAAAGGTCCCCGAGGAACCCCCATCGGCAAGCGAGTCCAGTTCCCTGGACGTGAGGCGAGGGGAAGCCCAGCAGCCCCTGGCGATGTCAAAGTAGGCCTGGACTTCTCAGAGGCAACAAGAGAGGATCCCCGAGGCGCCACGCCCCCGATTCAGAGAGGCCACCCCCGCTTCCCCCTGCGCCGCGCGGAAAAGCACGACCTTCGCCCCTGCATTCGAGGGGAAGCCCGATTGCCCTTGGCTGTGACCGGAGAGAAAGGCTGAGTCCCCTCGACTCCCTGGAGGCCACCCCACAGGTGCCAGTTATACCTGTCCCCTCCCCCCCTCCGGGGACCCCCGAGGGTCCTAGCTCCATGCCTGACGCGGACCCAGGGCGCTGCAGCGCCTCCTGGCGAATCCCGAGGCTGCTCGGGCCCCTGTCCGCTCGAAAGGAGGCATGGCGACCCCGCTGGGCTAACGGGGGAGACGGGCCGGGGTACCCGCCGCAACTCGAGAATGCACCGCCGCAAGTCGAGAACACCCCCGTGAGGCCACGCCCATAGAGGGAGGAGGAGGCTTTTTCCCCCTTGCAGGGCATGGAGAGCATGCCCCGGCACCTGTTCCGGCGCCCGAACGGGGCTTGACTCCTTCGGGCGACTCCAGGTGTCCCCCGAGATCCCCGGGCCAACCTGCCAAGAAAGCGGGGCTTCCCGCCACACGAACCGCGAGGGCGTCCCCCGGGCCCCCCTCCTTGTGAGACGGGGCCCTTGGGATCTGCAGCGACGCGAGAGCCGTCCTGCCTTCTCTCTGGCGCTGCAACGGAGGCTGGACTCCCTCTAGGCGCCCCCAGAGGTTCCCTGGGATACCCGTGTCCACAGGCGAGCGGAACCCTGAGTCTCCAGAGGCCGCTCGCGAGGGCCCCCCGTCGCCGTCGGCCCCTCCTCTCGAAAGGGGGGTCCAATCCCCTTCCTGAATGCCATCGCAATCCCTACACATTCCCTCGCACCTCCAGAGCGGGACTCTCGCCTCTCCTGAGGTTCGAGAAGAGGCCCCTGGGGCCATTCCAGGTTCCGGCCGCAAGACCAAAGGTCCCCGAGGAACCCGAGGGAATGTAGGGTTGCGATGGCATTCAGGAAGGGGATTGGACCCCCCTTTCGAGAGGAGGGGCCGACGGCGACGGGGGGCCCCTCGCGAGCGGCCTCTGGAGACTCAGGGTTCCGCTCGCCTGTGGACACGGGTATCCCAGGGAACCTCTGGGGGCGCCTAGAGGGAGTCCAGCCTCCGTTGCAGCGCCAGAGAGAAGGCAGGACGGCTCTCGCGTCGCTGCAGATCCCAAGGGCCCCGTCTCGCAAGGAGGGGGGCCCCGGGGGACGCCCTCGCGGCGGTGGCGGGAAAGCCCCGCTTTCTTGGCAGGTTGGCCCGGGATCTCGGGGACACCTGGAGTCGCCCGCAAGGAGTCAAGCCCCGTTCGGAGCCGGAACAGGTGCCGGGGCATGCTCTCATGCCCTGCAAGGGAAAAGCGCCTCCTCCCTCTATGGGCGTGGCCTCACGGGGGTGTTCTCGACTTGCGGCGGTGCATTCTCGAGTTGCGGCGGGTACCCCGGCCCGTCTCCCCCGTTAGCCCAGCGGGGTCGCCATGCCTCCTTTCGAGCGGACAGGGGCCCGAGCAGCCTCGGGATTCGCCAGGAGGCGCTGCAGCGCCCTGGGTCCGCGTCAGGCATGGAGCTAGGACCCTCGGGGGTCCCCGGAGGGGGGGAGGGGACAGGTATAACTGGCACCTGTGGGGTGGCCTCCAGGGAGTCGAGGGGACTCAGCCTTTCTCTCCGGTCACAGCCAAGGGCAATCGGGCTTCCCCTCGAATGCAGGGGCGAAGGTCGTGCTTTTCCGCGCGGCGCGCAGGGGGGAAGCGGGGTGGCCTCTCTGAATCGGGGGCGTGGCGCCTCGGGGAGCCTCTCTTGTTGCCTCTGAGAAGTCCAGGCCTCCTTTGACATCGCCAGGGGCTGCTGAGCTTCCCCTCGCCTCACGTCCAGGGAACTGGACTCGCTTGCCGATGGGGGTTCCTCGGGGACCTTTGGTCTTGCGGCCGGAACTGGCCCCTTGGGGCCTCTTCTCGAACCTCAGGAGAGGCGAGAGTCCCGCTCTGGAGGTGCGAGGGAATGTAGGGATTGCGATGGCATTCAGGAAGGGGATTGGACCCCCCTTTCGAGAGGAGGGGCCGACGGCGACGGGGGGCCCCTCGCGAGCGGCCTCTGGAGACTCAGGGTTCTGCTCGCCTGTGGACACGGGGATCCCAGGGAACCTCTGGGGGCGCCTAGAGGGAGTCCAGCCTCCGTTGCAGCGCCAGAGAGAAGGCAGGACGGCTCTCGAGTCGCTGCAGATCCCAAGGGCCCCGTCTCGCAAGGAGGGGGGCCCGGGGGACGCCCTCGCGGTGTGGCGGGAAGCCCCGCTTTCTTGGCAGGTTGGCCCGGGGATCTCGGGGGACACCTGGAGTCGCCCGCAAGGAGTCAAGCCCCGTTCGGAGCCGGAACAGGTGCCGGGGCATGCTCGTCATGCCCTGCAAGGGAAAAGCGCCTCCTCCCTCTATGGGCGTGGCCTCACGGGGGTGTTCTCGACTTGCGGCGGTGCATTCTCGAGTTGCGGCGGGTACCCCGGCCCGTCTCCCCCGTTAGCCCAGCGGGGTCGCCATGCCTCCTTTCGAGCGGACAGGGGCCCGAGCAGCCTCGGGATTCGCCAGGAGGCGCTGCAGCGCCTGGGTCCGCGTCAGGCATGGAGCTAGGACCCTCGGGGGTCCCCGAGGGGGGGAGGGGACAGGTATAACTGGCACCTGTGGGGTGGCCTCCAGGGAGTCGAGGGGACTCAGCCTTTCTCTCCGGTCACAGCCAAGGGCAATCGGGCTTCCCCTCGAATGCAGGGGCGAAGGTCGTGCTTTTCCGCGCGGCGCAGGGGGAAGCGGGGGTGGCCTCTCTGAATCGGGGGCGTGGCGCCTCGGGGAGCCTCTCTTGTTGCCTCTGAGAAGTCCAGGCCTCCTTTGACATCGCCAGGGGCTGCTGGGCTTCCCCTCGCCTCACGTCCAGGGAACTGGACTCGCTTGCCGATGGGGGTTCCTCGGGGACCTTTGGTCTTGCGGCCGGAACTGGCCCCTTGGGGCCTCTTCTCGAACCTCAGGAGAGGCGAGAGTCCCGCTCTGGAGGTGCGAGGGAATGTAGGGATTGCGATGGCATTCAGGAAGGGGATTGGACCCCCCTTTCGAGAGGAGGGGCCGACGGCGACGGGGGGCCCCTCGCGAGCGGCCTCTGGAGACTCAGGGTTCCGCTCGCCTGTGGACACGGGTATCCCAGGGAACCTCTGGGGGCGCCTAGAGGGAGTCCAGCCTCCGTTGCAGCGCCAGAGAGAAGGCAGGACGGCTCTCGCGTCGCTGCAGATCCCAAGGGCCCCGTCTCGCAAGGAGGGGGGGCCCGGGGGACGCCCTCGCGGTGTGGCGGGAAGCCCCGCTTTCTTGGCAGGTTGGCCCGGGGATCTCGGGGGACACCTGGAGTCGCCCGCAAGGAGTCAAGCCCCGTTCGGAGCCGGAACAGGTGCCGGGGCATGCTCTCCATGCCCTGCAAGGGAAAAGCGCCTCCTCCCTCTATGGGCGTGGCCTCACGGGGGTGTTCTCGACTTGCGGCGGTGCATTCTCGAGTTGCGGCGGGTACCCCGGCCCGTCTCCCCCGTTAGCCCAGCGGGGTCGCCATGCCTCCTTTCGAGCGGCGGACAGGGGCCCGAGCAGCCTCGGGATTCGCCAGGAGGCGCTGCAGCGCCCTGGGTCCGCTCAGGCATGGAGCTAGGACCCTCGGGGGTCCCCGGAGGGGGGGAGGGGACAGGTATAACTGGCACCTGTGGGGTGGCCTCCAGGGAGTCGAGGGGACTCAGCCTTTCTCTCCGGTCACAGCCAAGGGCAATCGGGCTTCCCCTCGAATGCAGGGGCGAAGGTCGTGCTTTTCCGCGCGGCGCAGGGGGAAGCGGGGGTGGCCTCTCTGAATCGGGGGCGTGGCGCCTCGGGGAGCCTCTCTTGTTGCCTCTGAGAAGTCCAGGCCTCCTTTGACATCGCCAGGGGCTGCTGGGCTTCCCCTCGCCTCACGTCCAGGAACTGGACTCGCTTGCCGATGGGGGTTCCTCGGGGACCTTTGGTCTTGCGGCCGGAACTGGCCCCTTGGGGCCTCTTCTCGAACCTCAGGAGAGGCGAGAGTCCCGCTCTGGAGGTGCGAGGGAATGTAGGGATTGCGATGGCATTCAGGAAGGGGATTGGACCCCCCTTTCGAGAGGAGGGGCCGACGGCGACGGGGGGCCCCTCGCGAGCGGCCTCTGGAGACTCAGGGTTCCGCTCGCCTGTGGACACGGGTATCCCAGGGAACCTCTGGGGGCGCCTAGAGGGAGTCCAGCCTCCGTTGCAGCGCCAGAGAGAAGGCAGGACGGCTCTCGCGTCGCTGCAGATCCCAAGGGCCCCGTCTCGCAAGGAGGGGGGCCCGGGGGACGCCCTCGCGGTGTGGCGGGAAGCCCCGCTTTCTTGGCAGGTTGGCCCGGGGATCTCGGGGGACACCTGGAGTCGCCCGCAAGGAGTCAAGCCCCGTTCGGAGCCGGAACAGGTGCCGGGGCATGCTCTCCATGCCCTGCAAGGGAAAAGCGCCTCCTCCCTCTATGGGCGTGGCCTCACGGGGGTGTTCTCGACTTGCGGCGGTGCATTCTCGAGTTGCGGCGGGTACCCCGGCCCGTCTCCCCCGTTAGCCCAGCGGGGTCGCCATGCCTCCTTTCGAGCGGACAGGGGCCCGAGCAGCCTCGGGATTCGCCAGGAGGCGCTGCAGCGCCCTGGGTCCGCGTCAGGCATGGAGCTAGGACCCTCGGGGGGTCCCCCGGAGGGGGGGAGGGGACAGGTATAACTGGCACCTGTGGGGTGGCCTCCAGGGAGTCGAGGGGACTCAGCCTTTCTCTCCGGTCACAGCCAAGGGCAATCGGGCTTCCCCTCGAATGCAGGGGCGAAGGGTCGTGCTTTTTCCGCGCGGCGCAGGGGGAAGCGGGGGTGGCCTCTCTGAATCGGGGGCGTGGCGCCTCGGGGAGCCTCTCTTGTTGCCTCTGAGAAGTCCAGGCCTCCTTTGACATCGCCAGGGGCTGCTGCTGGGCTTCCCCTCGCCTCACGTCCAGGGAACTGGACTCGCTTGCCGATGGGGGTTCCTCGGGGACCTTTGGTCTTGCGGCCGGAACTGGCCCCTTGGGGCCTCTTCTCGAACCTCAGGAGAGGCAGGCGAGAGTCCCGCTCTGGAGGTGCGAGGGAATGTAGGGATTGCGATGGCATTCAGGAAGGGGATTGGACCCCCCCCTTTCGAGAGGAGGGGCCGACGGCGACGGGGGGCCCCTCGCGAGCGGGCCTCTGGAGACTCAGGGTTCCGCTCGCCTGTGGACACGGGTATCCCAGGGAACCTCTGGGGGCGCCTAGAGGGAGTCCAGCCTCCGTTGCAGCGCCAGAGAGAAGGCAGACGGCTCTCGCGTCGCTGCAGATCCCAAGGGCCCCGTCTCGCAAGGAGGGGGGCCCGGGGGACGCCCTCGCGGTGTGGCGGGGAAGCCCCGCTTTCTTGGCAGGTTGGGCCGGGGATCTCGGGGGACACCTGGAGTCGCCCGCAAGGAGTCAAGCCCCGTTCGGAGCCGGAACAGGTGCCGGGGCATGCTCTCCATGCCCTGCAAGGGAAAAGCGCCTCCTCCCTCTATGGGCGTGGCCTCACGGGGGTGTTCTCGACTTGCGGCGGTGCATTCTCGAGTTGCGGCGGGTACCCCGGCCCGTCTCCCCCGTTAGCCCAGCGGGGTCGCCATGCCTCCTTTTGAGCGGACAGGGGCCCGAGCAGCCTCGGGATTCGCCAGGAGGCGCTGCAGCGCCCTGGGTCCGCGTCAGGCATGGAGCTAGGACCCTCGGGGGTCCCCGAGGGGGGGGAGGGGACAGGTATAACTGGCACCTGTGGGGTGGCCTCCAGGGAGTCGAGGGGACTCAGCCTTTCTCTCCGGTCACAGCCAAGGGCAATCGGGCTTCCCCTCGAATGCAGGGGCGAAGGTCGTGCTTTTCCGCGCGGCGCAGGGGGAAGCGGGGGTGGCCTCTCTGAATCGGGGGCGTGGCGCCTCGGGGAGCCTCTCTTGTTGCCCTCTGAGAAGTCCAGGCCTCCTTTGACATCGCCAGGGGCTGCTGGGCTTCCCCTCGCCTCACGTCCAGGGAACTGGACTCGCTTGCCGATGGGGGTTCCTCGGGGACCTTTGGTCTTGCGGCCGGAACTGGCCCCTTGGGGCCTCTTCTCGAACCTCAGGAGAGGCGAGAGTCCCGCTCTGGAGGTGCGAGGGAATGTAGGGATTGCGATGGCATTCAGGAAGGGGATTGGACCCCCCTTTCGAGAGGAGGGGCCCGACGGCGACGGGGGCCCCTCGCGAGCGGCCTCTGGAGACTCAGGGTTCCGCTCGCCTGTGGACACGGGTATCCCAGGGAACCTCTGGGGGCGCCTAGAGGGAGTCCAGCCTCCGTTGCAGCGCCAGAGAGAACCAAGGGAAAAGCGCCTCCTCCCCTTATGGGCGTGGCGCTCGGGGGACGGGGGTAGTGAACTACGACTTGCGGCGGTGCATTCTCCAGTATGCGGGCGGGTTACTCCCGGGGCCGCGTCACCCCCCTTTAGCATTTCTGTTTATCCGGGATTTCAATCTATTTAGGAGCGAGCAGGGGGCTCACATTTCAACTCACTAGTGTAGTCAGTCACACTCCAGCCCTGGTGGTCCCCAATAGAGACATGGAACAATGACCCCTCGTCACTCCCCTGGTAGGGGGGTGGGAGGGTCACAGGTATCGGCACCTCTGACCTGTGGTAGAGATGACACACCAGGGGGAGCCGAGGACACTCAGGACCGTTGTGTCGGGGTCCACAGACCTGCGAAGGGCAAGTACGGGCGATTGTCCGGGGGGGGCACTCGAATGTATGGGGGCGGAACATAGTGGCTGTTTGTGGCTTCCGAGATATCTGCAGAGAGATCGCTGGGGGTTGGACGCTTAGATCTGTACTCCGTTAGCGTACCTACCACTAACAATCCTAGACACTTGCCGGGTCTTATGAGAGTCTAGGCCGGGGGGGAGGGCGGGCAGAAGACGGAGAACGCTCCAGGGTCTGGCACCCCTTCCGCACCTCGCCTCACGTACAGGGGAGATGGAACGGGTCCGCGGGGGGGCTGGGGGGGGGGGGGGGGTTGCGGGGTTGGTAGTTGGCCGATGGGGGGGTGTGATCCATCGGTGGGGACCTTATAATCATGTGCGGGTCTTCTGGGGGTGGGAACTAGTCCCATTGGGGGTGCCACATCATGTGTTCACTGTGTGACGGCTAATGATGAGGGCCACGATCTGGATGGGGGGTGCGTGGGGTAGGGAAAGTGTAGGGAGAGCGGGTGAAGCATTGGGGCAGGACGTGTGATGCATTGAGGACCCTCCTTGTTACACCCGTGGCCGGGTGGGTGAAGGCTGAAGTGGGCACCTTGCGTCGGCATAGAGAGCAAACACCAGTTGCGCGCTCACGATAACTAATACGGGGGGGGTATATCCCTCAGGGTCAAAGGCACGCTGCTGTTGATTAGATGTAGTCGGCAGGGGCCCTCAGATGCAGAGGGGGCTTAGCCAGAGTGAAGTCAGTATGTGTGTAGGCGGGTCGCTGAGGCACATACTTCCTTTCTCATCGTTTGTACCGAGAGGAGCGATGCCCGTGTAACAACATCAAGTGATAAGCCGCTCTTCGCGGTGTTTGTCCCTATGGTGTGCCCCGCTAGGATATCATCGCCCCCCCGAGCTGGCAGAATGGTCCGCGCTGTGGGGGAACCTCTCATAGGGGGGGGTGGGACACACCTGAGTGCCGCCCGGCAAGGAGGTCAAGGCTACCGTGTCGGGGGGGGTTGCCCGCCTAGGCGCGTGGGTGTTTGGGGGGGGGGGGGGTGGTTTTGTGGAACAGTGTGCCGTTTTGTGGGGGGGCTATGTTTATTGTGGCGTCATGCCCGCCCATCGTGTGGGGGGGGGGGGGGGAGGGGGGGGGGGGGGGGGTGCCCGGGGGGGGGGGTGGGGGTGGAAGTCACGGCGGGCGCCTGGGTCGGTGGGAAAAGTGCGCCTCGAACATCGGGCCGCACTATGTGGGCGTGGGCGGCCCCCACCCCACCCCCCACACACCCCAATAACGCCACCTTGCCCCACCCCCCCCCCCCCCCCCCCCCCCCCCCGGCGGTACCCCGGCCCGTCTCCCCCGTTAGTCTCCTGCGGCGGGGTCCCCAATGCCTCCTTACAAGCGACAGGGGCGTTGGCGATTCTGGGGATGCGCACGCACCGGGATTCGGCTCAGGCGCCCCGCATGCAGACCCTCGGGATTTTCTCGCGTCACCCGACGCAGTTCTAGGACCCCCCCACCCCCCCCGCGCCCGCCCGCCCCCCCCCCCACCCCCCAGGTAAAACTGGCACCTCACGCGGTGGGCCTCCCCCCCCCCGAGACCACGCACCCCCCGAGACTCAGCCTTTCCTCGTCCGGTCACAGCCACACGGGTGGCCGGGAAGGACGGGCTGGGGGGGGTTCCCTCCGAATGCCTGGCGAAGGTCGTCCCTGGCCTATCCCCAGCGGAACCGCAGGGGCCCCGCGCCCCCCCCCCCCCCTCTCAAGGTTGGCGCTCTCTGAAAATGTCGGTTTCGGGGCGCCAGTGGCGCCCCCTCGGGGCAGCGCTCTCTTGCTGCCTGCTGAGCAGGATCACAGGCGGCTCCGTAGAGCCAAGAGGGGGGCATCCGGGCGGTACTCCCTTGGGGTGCTTTGGAGTGGGCTGGAAGCCCGGCTTTTCTCAGCCGGGAGGCCGCGCATCCAGGGGTGGAAGACTGGACTGGCTTACCGATGTGTCAAGCCCAAGTCCGGGGACGGAAACAGGTGCGGGGCATGGTACTCCATGCCCTGCTATGGAAAAGGGGCTCGTCCTCTTTGGGCGTATGGCCTCCACAGGCGGTTAGTCAGGTCTTGAGGCGGTGCTTTCTCCCGCTGTCGGGCTGGTACGCCGGCGAGAGGGAATGTTAGCAGAGGGGTCGCCATGCCTACTTTCGAGCGGGACAGTGGATTGGAGCAGCCTCGGGATTCCGAGAGAGCAGGCGCGACGGCGCCGGGGGGCCTCAATCGTGCTGATGCGGCCTCTGGGGGAGACTCAGGGTTGGTCCGCTCGGGCGCGGCGTGGACACGGTTATTCCCTGGGAACCTCTGGGGGGCGCCTATTGTGAAGTCGAGGAGTCACAGCTCCCGTTGCAGCGTACCAGCGAAGAAGGCAGTCGGATCGGCGGTCCGAGCGCGGAGTGCGCTGGCACAGGGTTATCCGAGCGAATCGCAGGGGAAGCGGTGGGCCCCGCACTCGGCGAATCGGGAGGCGTGGGCCTCGGGGAGCCTCTCTTGGGGACGCTGAGAAGTCCGGGGGTGCCGTGCCCTCGCCAGGGCATGTGTGGGCTTCCACTGCCTTTCACTGTCCAGGGAACTGGGACTCGCTTGCCGATGGTTGGTCCTCGGGGACCTTTGCTCGGGGAGGCCGGAACTGGCCCCTTGGGAAGTCTTGCCCGCAACCTAGCAGAGGCGAGAGTCCGGTATCGGGGGGAGCAGGTGTGTAAGACAGGATGGCGGGGAACAGTCAGGTGCCGGTTTGGGCATGACTTTCGACGAGAGGATTACGACGTGAGGAAGAGGTGGGGCCCTCGCGCGCTGGAAAAGCGCCCGCTCAGGCTTCCTCTAAGGCGTCGCGGACACGGGGGTGATCTGTGGAACTTGCGGGTCGGTGCAGTATCGCGAGGTCAGCCTTGCGTGGCTGGGTACGATCCGAGCCGGGAAGCGTCTTCACGTGTCTCGTGCCGCAGTAAATCTCAAGCTCCCCACGTTAGCGCCCCAGCGGGGGTCGGGCAATGCCGATACGGGCCACGGGCTCCTTTACAGTAATTTCATTGGTGGCCCGGTTATCGGAGCGTCACCTGGTGTCGCTCCGGGGGGGGGGGGGCCCCTGAGTTCGGGCTAGCGGAACAGGGTTTTGGGGCCATTATGCTTCCACCATGACCTGCAGGGAAAATAAGCGGTTGTGGTGGGGTGGGGGTTGGCTCTCTACGGTGGGTGTGTTCATCTAGTTGCGGCCGAGATGCATTTCTGGAGGAGAGGGGGTTACCCGGTACGGGTGACCGTTCGCACAGCGGAGGTCGCTCGCATGCCATTCGTTATGACGCGAACAGGGCGCGCCCCCGCCGAGTTTCCGTCGGGAAATTGCCAGGAGGCCATGAGGAGCCCTAGGTACGGCTCTCGGGCCATGGAGCTAGGTACCTTCGGGTGTCGGTCCCCTAGCGCTCCTTTTTGGGGGGGAGGGGAACGCGTTATAACACGCACCTGTGGGGTGTGGCCTCCAGGGAGTTCGAGGGGACTCAGCCTTTCTCTCCGGTCACAGCCAAGGGCAATCGGGCTTCCCCTCGAATGCAGGGGCGAAGGTCGTGCTTTTCCGCGCGGCGCAGGGGGAAGCGGGGGTGGCCTCTCTGAATCGGGGGCGTGGCGCCTCGGGGAGCCTCTCTTGTTGCCTCTGAGAAGTCCAGGCCTCCTTTGACATCGCCAGGGGCTGCTGGGCTTCCCCTCGCCTCACGTCCAGGGAACTGGACTCGCTTGCCGATGGGGGTTCCTCGGGGACCTTTGGTCTTGCGGCCGGAACTGGCCCCTTGGGGCCTCTTCTCGAACCTCAGGAGAGGCGAGAGTCCCGCTCTGGAGGTGCGAGGGAATGTAGGGATTGCGATGGCATTCAGGAAGGGGATTGGACCCCCCTTTCGAGAGGAGGGGCCGACGGCGACGGGGGGCCCCTCGCGAGCGGCCTCTGGAGACTCAGGGTTCCGCTCGCCTGTGGACACGGGTATCCCAGGGAACCTCTGGGGGCGCCTAGAGGGAGTCCAGCCTCCGTTGCAGCGCCAGAGAGAAGGCAGGACGGCTCTCGCGTCGCTGCAGATCCCAAGGGCCCCGTCTCGCAAGGAGGGGGGCCCGGGGGACGCCCTCGCGGTGTGGCGGGAAGCCCCGCTTTCTTGGCAGGTTGGCCCGGGGATCTCGGGGGACACCTGGAGTCGCCCGCAAGGAGTCAAGCCCCGTTCGGAGCCGGAACAGGTGCCGGGGCATGCTCTCCATGCCCTGCAAGGGAAAAGCGCCTCCTCCCTCTATGGGCGTGGCCTCACGGGGGTGTTCTCGACTTGCGGCGGTGCATTCTCGAGTTGCGGCGGGTACCCCGGCCCGTCTCCCCCGTTAGCCCAGCGGGGTCGCCATGCCTCCTTTCGAGCGGACAGGGGCCCGAGCAGCCTCGGGATTCGCCAGGAGGCGCTGCAGCGCCCTGGGTCCGCGTCAGGCATGGAGCTAGGACCCTCGGGGGTCCCCGGAGGGGGGGAGGGGACAGGTATAACTGGCACCTGTGGGGTGGCCTCCAGGGAGTCGAGGGGACTCAGCCTTTCTCTCCGGTCACAGCCAAGGGCAATCGGGCTTCCCCTCGAATGCAGGGGCGAAGGTCGTGCTTTTCCGCGCGGCGCAGGGGGAAGCGGGGGTGGCCTCTCTGAATCGGGGGCGTGGCGCCTCGGGGAGCCTCTCTTGTTGCCTCTGAGAAGTCCAGGCCTCCTTTGACATCGCCAGGGGCTGCTGGGCTTCCCCTCGCCTCACGTCCAGGGAACTGGACTCGCTTGCCGATGGGGGTTCCTCGGGGACCTTTGGTCTTGCGGCCGGAACTGGCCCCTTGGGGCCTCTTCTCGAACCTCAGGAGAGGCGAGAGTCCCGCTCTGGAGGTGCGAGGGAATGTAGGGATTGCGATGGCATTCAGGAAGGGGATTGGACCCCCCTTTCGAGAGGAGGGGCCGACGGCGACGGGGGGCCCCTCGCGAGCGGCCTCTGGAGACTCAGGGTTCCGCTCGCCTGTGGACACGGGTATCCCAGGGAACCTCTGGGGGCGCCTAGAGGGAGTCCAGCCTCCGTTGCAGCGCCAGAGAGAAGGCAGGACGGCTCTCTCGCGTCGCTGCAGATCCCAAAGGGCCCCGTCTCGCAAGGAGGGGGGCCCGGGGGACGCCCTCGCGGTGTGGCGGGAAGCCCCGCTTTCTTGGCAGGTTGGCCCGGGGATCTCGGGGGACACCTGGAGTCGCCCGCAAGGAGTCAAGCCCCGTTCGGAGCCGGAACAGGTGCCGGGGCATGCTCTCCATGCCCTGCAAGGGAAAAGCGCCTCCTCCCTCTATGGGCGTGGCCTCTCACGGGGGTGTTCTCGACTTGCGGCGGTGCATTCTCGAGTTGCGGCGGTACCCCGGCCCGTCTCCCCCGTTAGCCCAGCGGGGTCGCCATGCCTCCTTTCGAGCGGACAGGGGCCCGAGCAGCCTCGGGATCGCCCAGGAGGCGCTGCAGCGCCCTGGGTCCGCGTCAGGCATGGAGCTAGGACCCTCGGGGGTCCCGGAGGGGGGAGGGGACAGGTATAACTGGCACCTGTGGGGTGGCCTCCAGGGAGTCGAGGGGACTCAGCCTTTCTCTCCGGTCACAGCCAAGGGCAATCGGGCTTCCCCTCGAATGCAGGGGCGAAGGTCGTGCTTTTCCGCGCGCGCGCGCAGGGGAAGCGGGGGTGGCCTCTCTGAATCGGGGGCGTGGCGCCTCTGGGAGCCTCTCTTGTGGCCTCTGAGAAGTCCAGGCCTCCTTTGACATCGCCAGGGGCTGCTGGGCTTCCCCTCGCCTCACATCAGGGAACTGGACTCGCTTGCCGATGGGGGTTCCTCGGGGACCTTTGGTCTTGCGGCCGGAACTGGCCCCTTGGGGCCTCTTCTCGAACCTCAGGAGAGGCGAGAGTCCCGCTCTGGAGGTGCGAGGGAATGTAGGGATTGCGATGGCATTCAGGAAGGGGATTGGACCCCCCTTTCGAGAGAGAGGGGGGCCGACGGCGACGGGGGGCCCCTCGCGAGCGGCCTCTGGAGACTCAGGGTTCCGCTCGCCTGTGGACACGGGTATCCCAGGGAACCTCTGGGGGCGCCTAGAGGGAGTCCAGCCTCCGTTGCAGCGCAAGAGAGAAGGCAGGACGGCTCTCGCGTCGCTGCAGATCCCAAGGGCCCCGTCTCGCAAGGAGGGGGGCCCGGGGGACGCCCTCGCGGTCGCGGTGTGGCGGGAAGCCCCGCTTTCTTGGCAGGTTGGCCCGGGGATCTCGGGGGACACCTGGAGTCGCCCGCAAGGAGTCAAGCCCCGTTCGGAGCCGGAACAGGTGCCGGGGCATGCTCTCCATGCCCTGCAAGGGAAAAGCGCCTCCTCCCTCTATGGGCGTGGCCTCACGGGGGGTGTTCTCGACTTGCGGCGGTGCATTCTCGAGTTGCGGCGGGTACCCCGGCCCGTCTCCCCCGTTAGCCCAGCGGGGTCGCCATGCCTCCTTTCGAGCGGACAGGGGCCCGAGCAGCCTCGGGATTCGCCAGGAGGCGCTGCAGCGCCCTGGGTCCGCGTCAGGCATGGAGCTAGGACCCTCGGGGGTCCCCGGAGGGGGGGAGGGGACAGGTATAACTGGCACCTGTGGGGTGGCCTCCAGGGAGTCGAGGGGACTCAGCCTTTCTCTCCGGTCACAGCCAAGGGCAATCGGGCTTCCCCTCGAATGCAGGGGCGAAGGTCGTGCTTTTCCGCGCGGCGCACGGGGAAGCGGGGGTGGCCTCTCTGAATCGGGGGCGTGGCGCCTCGGGGAGCCTCTCTTGTTGCCTCTGAGAAGTCCAGGCCTCCTTTGACATCGCCAGGGGCTGCTGGGCTTCCCCTCGCCTCACGTCCAGGGAACTGGACTCGCTTGCCGATGGGGGTTCCTCGGGGACCTTTGGTCTTGCCTCAGGAACTGGCCCATTGGGGCCTCTTCTCGAACCTCAGGAGAGGCGAGAGTCCCGCTCTGGAGGTGCGAAGGAATGTAGGGATTGCGATGGCATTCAGGAAGGGGATTGGACCCCCCTTTCGAGAGGAGGGGCCGACGGCGACGGGGGGCCCCTCGCGAGCGGCCTCTGGAGACTCAGGGTTCCGCTCGCCTGTGGACACGGGTATCCCAGGGAACCTCTGGGGGCGCCTAGAGGGAGTCCAGCCTCCGTTGCAGCGCCAGAGAGAAGGCAGGACGGCTCTCGCGTCGCTGCAGATCCCAAGGGCCCCGTCTCGCAAGGAGGGGTCCCGGGGGACGCCCTCGCGGTGTGGCGGGAAGCCCCGCTTTCTTGGCAGGTTGGCCCGGGGATCTCGGGGGACACCTGGAGTCGCCCGCAAGGAGTCAAGCCCCGTTCGGAGCCGGAACAGGTGCCGGGGCATGCTCTCCATGCCCTGCAAGGGAAAAGCGCCTCCTCCCTCTATGGGCGTGGCCTCACGGGGGTGTTCTCGACTTGCGGCGGTGCATTCTCGAGTTGCGGCGGGTACCCCGGCCCGTCTCCCCCGTTTAGCCCAGCGGGGTCGCCATGCCTCCTTTCGAGCGGACAGGGGCCCGAGCAGCTCGGGATTCGCCAGGAGGCGCTGCAGCGCCCTGGGTCCGCGTCAGGCATGGAGCTAGGACCCTCGGGGGTCCCCGGAGGGGGGGAGGGGACAGGTATAACTGGCACCTGTGGGGTGGCCTCCAGGGAGTCGAGGGGACTCAGCCTTTCTCTCCGGTCACAGCCAAGGGCAATCGGGCTTCCCCTCGAATGCAGGGGCGAAGGTCGTGCTTTTCCGCGCGGCGCAGGGGGAAGCGGGGGTGGCCTCTCTGAATCGGGGGCGTGGCGCCTCGGGGAGCCTCTCTTGTTGCCTCTGAGAAGTCCAGGCCTCCTTTGACATCGCCAGGGGCTGCTGGGCTTCCCCTCGCCTCACGTCCAGGGAACTGGACTCGCTTGCCGATGGGGGTTCCTCGGGGACCTTTGGTCTTGCGGCCGGAACTGCCCCTTGGGGCCTCTTCTCGAACCTCAGGAGAGGCGAGAGTCCCGCTCTGGAGGTGCGAGGGAATGTAGGGATTGCGATGGCATTCAGGAAGGGGATTGGACCCCCCTTTCGAGAGGAGGGGCCGACGGCGACGGGGGGCCCCTCGCGAGCGGCCTCTGGAGACTCAGGGTTCCGCTCGCCTGTGGACACGGGTATCCCAGGGAACCTCTGGGGGCGCCTAGAGGGAGTCCAGCCTCCGTTGCAGCGCCAGAGAGAAGGCAGGACGGCTCTCGAGTCGCTGCAGATCCCAAGGGCCCCGTCTCGCAAGGAGGGGGGCCCGGGGGACGCCCTCGCGGTGTGGCGGGAAGCCCCGCTTTCTTGGCAGGTTGGCCCGGGGATCTCGGGGGACACCTGGAGTCGCCCGCAAGGAGTCAAGCCCCGTTCGGAGCCGGAACAGGTGCCGGGGCATGCTCTCCATGCCCTGCAAGGGAAAAGCGCCTCCTCCCTCTATGGGCGTGGCCTCACGGGGGTGTTCTCGACTTGCGGCGGTGCATTCTCGAGTTGCGGCGGGTACCCCGGCCCGTCTCCCCCGTTAGCCCAGCGGGGTCGCCATGCCTCCTTTCGAGCGGACAGGGGCCCGAGCAGCCTCGGGATTCGCCAGGAGGCGCTGCAGCGCCCTGGGTCCGCGTCAGGCATGGAGCTAGGACCCTCGGGGGTCCCCGGAGGGGGGGAGGGGACAGGTATAACTGGCACCTGTGGGGTGGCCTCCAGGGAGTCGAGGGGACTCAGCCCTTTCTCTCCGGTCACAGCCAAGGGCAATCGGGCTTCCCCTCGAATGCAGGGGCGAAGGTCGTGCTTTTCCGCGCGGCGCAGGGGGAAGCGGGGGTGGCCTCTCTGAATCGGGGGCGTGGCGCCTCGGGAGCCTCTCTTGTTGCCTCTGAGAAGTCCAGGCCTCCTTTGACATCGCCAGGGGCTGCTGGGCTTCCCCTCGCCTCACGTCCAGGGAACTGGACTCGCTTGCCGATGGGGGTTCCTCGGGGACCTTTGGTCTTGCGGCCGGAACTGGCCCCTTGGGGCCTCTTCTCGAACCTCAGGAGAGGCGAGAGTCCCGCTCTGGAGGTGCGAGGGAATGTAGGGATTGCGATGGCATTCAGGAAGGGGATTGGACCCCCCTTTCGAGAGGAGGGGCCGACGGCGACGGGGGCCCCTCGCGAGCGGCCTCTGGAGACTCAGGGTTCCGCTCGCCTGTGGACACGGGTATCCCAGGGAACCTCTGGGGGCGCCTAGAGGGAGTCCAGCCTCCGTTGCAGCGCCAGAGAGAAGGCAGGACGGCTCTCGCGTCGCTGCAGATCCCAAGGGCCCCGTCTCGCAAGGAGGGGGGCCCGGGGGACGCCCTCGCGGTGTGGCGGGAAGCCCCGCTTTCTTGGCAGGTTGGCCCGGGGATCTCGGGGGACACCTGGAGTCGCCCGCAAGGAGTCAAGCCCCGTTCGGAGCCGGAACAGGTGCCGGGGCATGCTCTCCATGCCCTGCAAGGGAAAAGCGCCTCCTCCCTCTATGGGCGTGGCCTCACGGGGGTGTTCTCGACTTGCGGCGGTGCATTCTCGAGTTGCGGCGGGTACCCCGGCCCGTCTCCCCCGTTAGCCCAGCGGGGTCGCCATGCCTCCTTTCGAGCGGACAGGGGCCCGAGCAGCCTCGGGATTCGCCAGGAGGCGCTGCAGCGCCCTGGGTCCGCGTCAGGCATGGAGCTAGGACCCTCGGGGGTCCCCGGAGGGGGGGAGGGGACAGGTATAACTGGCACCTGTGGGGTGGCCTCCAGGGAGTCGAGGGGACTCAGCCTTTCTCTCCGGTCACAGCCAAGGGCAATCGGGCTTCCCCTCGAATGCAGGGGCGAAGGTCGTGCTTTCCCGCGCGGCGCAGGGGGAAGCGGGGTGGCCTCTCTGAATCGGGGGCGTGGCGCCTCGGGGAGCCTCTCTTGTTGCCTCTGAGAAGTCCAGGCCTCCTTTGACATCGCCAGGGGCTGCTGGGCTTCCCCTCGCCTCACGTCCAGGGAACTGGACTCGCTTGCCGATGGGGGTTCCTCGGGGACCTTTGGTCTTGCGGCCGGAACTGGCCCCTTGGGGCCTCTTCTCGAACCTCAGGAGAGGCGAGAGTCCCGCTCTGGAGGTGCGAGGGAATGTAGGGATTGCGATGGCATTCAGGAAGGGGATTGGACCCCCCTTTCGAGAGGAGGGGCCGACGGCGACGGGGGGCCCCTCGCGAGCGGCCTCTGGAGACTCAGGGTTCCGCTCGCCTGTGGACACGGGTATCCCAGGGAACCTCTGGGGGCGCCTAGAGGGAGTCCAGCCTCCGTTGCAGCGCCAGAGAGAAGGCAGGACGGCTCTCGCGTCGCTGCAGATCCCAAGGGCCCCGTCTCGCAAGGAGGGGGGCCCGGGGGACGCCCTCGCGGTGTGGCGGGAAGCCCCGCTTTCTTGGCAGGTTGGCCCGGGGATCTCGGGGGACACCTGGAGTCGCCCGCAAGGAGTCAAGCCCCGTTCGGAGCCGGAACAGGTGCCGGGGCATGCTCTCCATGCCCTGCAAGGGAAAAGCGCCTCCTCCCTCTATGGGCGTGGCCTCACGGGGGTGTTCTCGACTTGCGGCGGTGCATTCTCGAGTTGCGGCGGGTACCCCGGCCCGTCTCCCCCGTTAGCCCAGCGGGGTCGCCATGCCTCCTTTCGAGCGGACAGGGGCCCGAGCAGCCTCGGGATTCGCCAGGAGGCGCTGCAGCGCCCTGGGTCCGCGTCAGGCATGGAGCTAGGACCCTCGGGGGTCCCCGGAGGGGGGAGGGGACAGGTATAACTGGCACCTGTGGGGTGGCCTCCAGGGAGTCGAGGGGACTCAGCCTTTCTCTCCGGTCACAGCCAAGGGCAATCGGGCTTCCCCTCGAATGCAGGGGCGAAGGTCGTGCTTTTCCGCGCGGCGCAGGGGGAAGCGGGGGTGGCCTCTCTGAATCGGGGGCGTGGCGCCTCGGGGAGCCTCTCTTGTTGCCTCTGAGAAGTCCAGGCCTCCTTTGACATCGCCAGGGGCTGCTGGGCTTCCCCTCGCCTCACGTCCAGGGAACTGGACTCGCTTGCCGATGGGGGTTCCTCGGGACCTTTGGTCTTGCGGCCGGAACTGGCCCCTTGGGGCCTCTTCTCGAACCTCAGGAGAGGCGAGAGTCCCGCTCTGGAGGTGCGAGGGAATGTAGGGATTGCGATGGCATTCAGGAAGGGGATTGGACCCCCCTTTCGAGAGGAGGGGCCGACGGCGACGGGGGGCCCCTCGCGAGCGGCCTCTGGAGACTCAGGGTTCCGCTCGCCTGTGGACACGGGTATCCCAGGGAACCTCTGGGGGCGCCTAGAGGGAGTCCAGCCTCCGTTGCAGCGCCAGAGAGAAGGCAGGACGGCTCTCGCGTCGCTGCAGATCCCAAGGGCCCCGTCTCGCAAGGAGGGGGGCCCGGGGGACGCCCTCGCGGCGGTGTGGCGGGAAGCCCCGCTTTCTTGGCAGGTTGGCCCAGGGATCTCGGGGGACACCTGGAGTCGCCCGCAAGGAGTCAAGCCCCGTTCGGAGCCGGGACAGGTGCCGGGGCATGCTCTCCATGCCCTGCAAGGGAAAAGCGCCTCCTCCCTCAATGGGTGTGGCCTCACGGGGGTTTTCTCGACTTGCGGCGGTGCATTCTCGAGTTGCGGCGGGTACCCCGGCCCGTCTCAACCTTTAGCCCAGCGGGATCGCCATGCCTCCTTTCGAGCGGAGAGGGGCGGTAGCAGCCTCGGGATTCGCCAGGAGGCGCTGCAGCGCCCTGGTCCACGTCAGGCATGGAGCTAGGACCCTCGGGGGTCCCCGCATGGTGGAGGGGAGAGGTATAACTGGCACCTGTTGGGTGGCCTCCAGGGAGTCGAGGGGAATCAGCCTTTCTCTCGGGTCACAGCCAGGGGCAATCGGGCTTCCCCTCGAATGCAGGGGCGAAGGTTGTGCTTTTCCGCGCGGCGCAGGGGGAACGGGGGTGGCCTCTCTGAATCGGGGGGCGTGATCGCCTCGGGGAGTTGCCTCTCTGTGTGCCTCTGAGAAGTCCAGGCCTCCTTTGACATCGCCAGGGGCTGCTGGGCTTCCCCTCGCCTCACGTCCAGGGAACTTGATCTCCTTTGCCGATGGGGGTTCCTCGGGGACCTTTGGTCTTGCGGA